>JASVER010000021.1:6258864-6301178 GCA_030449065.1 Oceanodroma leucorhoa | reverse complement strand
CAAACCAAAACAAAACAAAAAACAGTAATTGCAAAGATTTCAAGCCTTAACAGTACTCCTTCAAGGTTTGAGATGTTATCTAGATTATTACTACCTTTTGGTTGTCTCTGTTGAATCTGTGAATCCCAACTGCTTCAGGAGTAATTTCCATCACATCAAAGTAGAAACCTGCATCAAGGAACATTAAAGAGTGTCATGTTTGCTCCTAGCCCAAARTTGGAATCTTATTTCAGCACACAGCTAAAACGATAATAAATGTTTATCATGTATTTGGAAAGATATTTGAGTTACCACACAGCCTGTTTCTTAACTAATTTCAGTCCACACATTTACTGAATTTAACTACTTTCAGTTTACAAAAATGTGGATCTTAAGCATGTCTAGYTCTAGGCATCCAAACAATATAATAAACAACAAGCCTACAAAAGAGCACACATCCACCAGAACACACACACACTCAAGTAACACAGATAATACGTAACACATCTTAGAAATAGTTTCAGTAGGTCATATGCAAGGGTGAAAGAAAAAAAAAAAAAAACAGAAAAAGCGGTGAGTTAGTAAGAGGAGTACAGGAATACTGGAACACTTCATACACTGGATTAGATTTCATAAGCATATTAGAGAACATCAGGTATTTTACGTCATGAAGCAGAGCTGGTCTCTGAATAGTTTTGATGAGATCTGAAGAAATGCAGTAACGCTTTGTAGACAGCTAGACGAAAAGTGTGAAAAAGATTTCTTTTGTGTTGATGGCAAGAAGGATTGGTCAGAAAAAATATTCAAGAAAGAAGACAAAAAAAGAAAATGACAGAAAAACTGARAAGAATAGCTAAGAAACTAAGGACACTTTCTAAGGTTCAGACCTTGGAACAAGAGTATGCTGCCCTAGGAGCCCTATGATTATTAGCCAAAAAAACCCAAAAATAGTAGTGTGCTTTGGCACACATAACATTTTTAGTTAAACATTCTGAAAACGTGCCAGTAAGCAAYACTGTGGGTTACAGATCTGCAGGCCCTGCCAGGGGATGTATATCCCAAAATTTCCTTTCTGACCCTGCTGCCACCTTGAACCTGGCAGATGAGGTCTTCAAGCAAACTTGCTGGTTTTATTAGCATCCTCAGGTACTTCCCAGATGCAACAGGACCCTCATCCGGTCACTCTTCCTCCTTCCCTATTTGCTATCCCTGTTACTCTCATTATCCCAACCTCACCCTAGCTGTTACCTCTGCCCATCTCCAAACCTCTGCAGGGGCATCTTCTCACACCACAGGGAGTGGAGGGAACAAGTGATAAAAGGGAGGGTGCCTAACCAGTGACTTCTTTGCTCTCCTTCCCTCAGGAACTCAGATTATGGAGATTACTGTATTTTTCATGTATACCCAGAGGTTATCCAAGCATACAGGTTACTGAGGATGACTTTCACAAAACACACATTTTATATGGGATTGAGATATCCAAGTGAATATACTATAATACAAATTTTAAAACTTTAAGGAAGTGTCCTGGTATCCTTGAAATCAGTAACAACATTTTCATCAACTTCCAATTTTTTTAATACTGTCTAAAGTGGCTGACTTTTTGGTTTTGGAATAACTTCTTCCCATTTTCTGAAACACMTGAATGGATTTGTCTTCTAGTGAAAAGAGATTCCTGGTCATTTTAATACCCCACAGAGACTGGAGTTGACAAACAACATAACAGAGCTTCTGAAAATGTAAAACCAGTGTTAACCTCACAGTGTCAAGAAACTGTATCTTAAATTCACTCTCCTAAGGAGTGAAGTCTTCTATAGCTTAAATATCTATAGTTAAAAACTTTGCTACCTACAGTTTTTAAATCAATTTTACTTATATCAGTTCAGATGTAGGATGATCAGAACTAGTGTGGCCAGCAGAAGTAGGGAAGGGATCGTCCCCCTGTACTCGGCACTGGTGAGGCCGCACCTCGAATACTGTGTTCAGTTTTGGGCCCCTCACTACAAGAAGGACATTGAGGTGTTGGAGCGTGTCCAGAGAAGGGCAACGAGGCTGGTGAAGGGTCTGGAGAACAGGTCTTATGAGGAGCGGCTGAGGGAGCTGGGGTTGTTTAGCCTGGAGGAGGCTGAGGATCTTATCGCTCTCTACAACTACCTGAAAGGAGGTTGTAGTGAGGTGGTGTTGGTCTCTTCTTCCAAGTAACAAGCGATAGGACAAGAGGAAATGGCCTCATGTTGCGCCAGGGTAGGTTTAGACTGGATATTAGGAAAAATTGCTTCACCGAAAGGGTTGTCAAGCACTGGAACAGGCTGCCCAGGGAAGTGGTGGAGTCACCATCCCGGGAGGCGTTCAAAAAACATGTAGATGTGGCACTTCAGGACATGGTTTAGTGGGCATGGAGGTGTTGGGTTGATGGTTGGACTTGATGGTCTTAGAGGTCTTTTCCAACCTTAATCATTCTTTGATTCTATGATGGTGATGATTTCAAATCCAGCTCTGCAATGGTTAAATTTTAACCTCGATTACACATATGCTCAGCAGGGATGAAATGACTCTGTGACATACATTGGGGAAAATGCAGGAAATCTGGGTATCACTTGACATTACTGCTTTGTTCACATGCATGAACAAGATTCTAGAGTAATGATTGAGAAAGAAMTAATATGGAGCTACTTAATTCACTTGGTTTGAGTCTTCAGAAAAAGAAACAAACTTTAATGAAAGCCTCCTTCAAACATTACTAGTTTTAAACATTCTACAGCTAAGATGCTATTAACACCCTTTCAATGACCAAAAGAGCTCCATAAATATAATTTTCTTATTTAGTGAATATTGAAGGAAAATACTATCATGACACTTAGCCTGCCAACAGCGCATTTCTAAGTACACRTTAGGAAGTTCCCTTGCTCTAGTTAACTTAATTCTTGGCCTTTATCATGACCCAAGTAAAAAGTAGGTACAACACCCACTCAAGTATGTGTCTAAGGAAACCCTGGAACTCCCAGCTCGTACTAAGGCTCGTACCCAAGTTTCCATTGTTTCCAGCAACAGTAGATGATAAGGCTTTGGAGAATTCATCCCAGGAGCCTGAAGCACAGTCATCTCTGATCCTCTCTCTCATCAGAGAGCCGTTCTTAAAACTGAAACACACAAACATACCATATGCATTTTCCAAAACATTTGGCTCTAGATTTTTAAAGCAATTTGTTGTTTTACTCAATATTGGTGTTTATAGTATCAGCTGAATAAAACTGGGCAAGCTAAAAGATACAATCACTTCTTCATTATGGAAAGAGATAGAGAGGGAGAAAACTAGATAAGAGAGAAAACAAATATTACAGAACGTGTTGAGTTACGCAGTGCAGAGATGTTGGTATACATCTCTCCAATGAGTCAGCTTAGATCCAATCTGGCAGGCCACACTAAACCCAGGCTAGCTCTGAACAGCTAAGATATCTCCTCAGAGAAGTACTTTACACAGCGCTAAAAAGCTCACCCTGAGATGACTCTGCAAGGAGGAGCAAGAGTGTCTCTACATTGCATTTATGATTTCAGGAGCATGGTACCGGTATGGAGCCAGCTTGGGTCCAACAAGACTTAGGAGGTCTAGCCCCGCACCAGGATCTGCCAAAGGGAAGCACCACAGCTGCATCTGCACGGTTCTGGTCCAGAGCCAGTAAACCATGCTGTAAAATATGCATCTGTTCAGTGTTTGTGGCCTTTGCACCCTTTATGCAGTCTCCTCCTTTGCCTCCTCTGTGAATGTAACACTCCTGCAAAATACTGCAGCATTGGACTCAGACCCAGAGAAAAGCAGTTTGAATACTCTCCAGCACGGAGAGTATTCTGATATATTATCAGAGCAACTCAGCAGGAAAGGAACAGAAATATCCAGAAAGAGGCAAGGAAATTATTGAACTTGCTCGGCAGCAGCAGCTGAAGTTACTCAAGTTTTCTGTACAAATACTCTGCCTGGTAGCTCAGGCACTCTTTTTCTACTAACTGAGGGTTCCCTATTAACTCTAATATTCTAGAAATAAAGGGCCATTGGTG
The DNA here is from genome assembly GCA_030449065.1 of Oceanodroma leucorhoa. Taxonomy (NCBI): domain Eukaryota; kingdom Metazoa; phylum Chordata; class Aves; order Procellariiformes; genus Oceanodroma; species Oceanodroma leucorhoa. The sequence goes on along the minus strand of JASVER010000021.1, from coordinate 6,297,146 downwards.
CAAAAGGGGCAGTGTCAGGGCAGAAATGGCTAGGCAGGAGGAACAGGAACTCTCTATATCTACATGGCTACAAAAATATCTTGTGTTCTAAAAGGCAGGTTTGGCCTTCTGCTCATGTTAAGCTGCAGTAAAAGAATGGCAGTATGACAGTTATTCAGAAAAATGCCTCAGCATCTCCTTTCCTATTACAAACAGATTGTTTATATAGCTCTTCTACACAGCAAAATGGGAAAAATATTGGGTAAAAGAGAAACTTGAATGCAAAACTTAAAAAAAAAAAAACTGCTGGGAAATCATACTATGAAACTCAGTAACTTGCAGTTGACATCACGYTTTTGAACTCAACTTCATGAACACTGTTCCCACTGTCATCTACAGCATCCTACTACTGTACAGGTAAGACAACATTACAGTTAAAGGGCAGATCTGAGCTTTGTTGAAGTTTTGAGTTTCAAGCAACTACAATCCAGGGGATTTAGACACAAAATTTATCTGCATATTACTGGTAAATATTTGYCTAAACACTGTTTTTGGAGTTTTTACCCTGTTTTGGAAGTTTTTACCCTGAATACAGTAACTCAGTGAGGGAAAACATAGCTTCGAGCCACCTTTCCACCTACTTGGCTGGCAAGGGGCCAAACAATTCCCAAATCACAGCAGTCAAAAGCTACTATGAGGATCATTCTCTCAGCTGGGTTTCTTGAGATCTCAGTATTTTCCACATGCACAGCCTAATACGTCCCTGAACAGCGCTGATTATACTCCGCTCTGAAAAGGGAATCTTCACCTGCCCCGTTCTGTCCCCTCTGGACCACCAGAAGAGCACAGAAGTTACACAGCCTGGTCAAGCTTCTGACATTTCTGACATTATTATATTTCAGAAGATTGTTATTCCTGTATATTAAATGTATTACCTTGGATTCATAGTGAACTGCCTCTATGTATACATAAAAATAATTTCAGCTTTTTATTGCCATGAGAATTTATCCTCCACAACTCTGCAGTTTCAGTTACTCAAATTAAACAATAAGAATGCTGTAACGTTGATGCAAATGTTTCAGCAGTAGATTGCCATATACCGTAGAGAATGCTGAATGTTCTATTCATTACCATTTTGCAAAAGAAATAAAAAACACTAACATAGAGGAAGAAATATATCTGTTATTGATCCCAGATGTACAAAAAATAAATGATATTACCATAAAAGTGCCATATATGTTTGAGAATCAACAGGATTGCAGAGGATATGACCTTCTAAGGCAGGAGTTGGTTCTTGGATCCACAGAAACAATGTGTCACTTGTGCCAAGGCTAATCTGGAGGGGAAAAAAAATAATTGAAGCGTTATCACAATGTGCATGGAAAGCAATACAGAAATTAAATTAAAACCATTTGTTATTACCACTAATTGTTTTTAAATTACACATTAAGTCAATTGGATTCGTGTTGAAGCTAGCTCTGACTTAGGTTGTCACGCCATTGAAATACATACTAGATGGAGACTTAGGTTTTAATGTCTGGAGCATTAGTTAAAAATAGTCACAAGAATTTACTTAAAATCTTTCAGGCAGCTTACAGATTGATAGAAATAAAACAAGCGTGAATCCAATAAACAGAAAATCAACACTAGCAGGTAAATTTTAACASATAACCTACAGCTATTTTACATTTCATGTATTTCATTTATTCAGGGACATGGACAGTTTTTGGGAGTATGTTTTGACTTACTGCAATATCTCCTTCTTGAAGTCTCATCCCTGCCAATGATGCTGAAAGCAGAGAGTCAGAATATCAGATAAAAAGTTACTGGTTTGACTCAATTATAGCATGTTGCATGAGACAACATAATACATCACATTCACCATCTCAAAGTACAATATRAACAGCAAATATGCTCCTGATGGCCTTGGCCTATATGCTGTAAAATGTGGGCAAGGCATTTGGGTGAGGGAGTGGTTTTTAACAGAATCAAAATGCTCAAGACAAAAGACTAAGGAACTGCATGATTCTCTAATGTTTCATGTGTTCAGGTTTTAAATACAGTGGACCCTTACTTATCAACACACTTTAAAGGAGAAACACTCCCACTTACATCAGACTACTCACATATTTATTGGACTAAACTGGATTTGAATCTCTAGAAGAAAAATTGGAGTTTTGGGAAATGCAGAGTTTAACCACCTCCCAGAATATGAATGTAAAATATACCATGATGAAGCCTCCATCTTGATTCAAACCTGCATATGCTACTGTAATACAGATAAGTATTTTATTTTCACAGTCTTGAGAAACAGGTGACTTTGCTCTACACTGAAATAGTCTCCAGGATTCCAAAAACTGACCCTAAATTAACACCTCCCTTATACTCCGATCTATCAGTCTGACAAAAGGACAGCTCTAATTCTTAGAGAAAGTCTATGAGGTCCACCCCCACCTTTTTGCTTGAAAACCTGCAACAGCARTTTTTTAATTCATATTTTCTAAGTTAAAATGTTAGCAGTTCTTAGTAAGAARGGTTTCTTAGAGGCAGGCAAACCAAAACTGAAGTTATCAAGAAGCAAATGAAGTCACATCTATTAYTAGGCAAAAGAAGATTCATTTGTCATACCCAGCTTATCCAAGATGTCTATACCTCAGAAGAACCCATGATGAAAGGCTGTTGGAAAAAGGTATTAATGCTGATAAACACGATATTCTTTCACTGTATAGGGAGCATCTGAGAATCAATGAGATTGATTTAGAATTTTACTACATACATAATCATATCCACAGAATCTTATACATTTAATCATCTCACCTGGATTGTCTCCTGTAAATGCTACTATTTTACAGTCTGGGCTAAAGCCATAACGCTGACTATAATATGGAGAAATGGGCCCCTAAGGAAAGAAAGAAAGAGAGAGGGAAAAAAGCTCAAAAAATGGAAAATAATCTTGCAATGTATGACACAATGTGTTGTAACATAGAACTGAAAAACCCCAAAGCAGCTGTAATAATCACTTCTGTGTATTTAAGGTATGAATGAATATTTTAAAGATTTTTAACCCAATTTTTTTGTTGTTGAGAACCTCACAGAAATATCCTCAGATTAGATTTTGAAATATGGTAAGTAAATAGTAGCATTTTAGCTTTGGGTCTCTCTCCAGTTATTCACATCAAGTAACGTAAACACATCCATCTATTTTGCACACATACATGAATATTAATACATAGAAATTAGAAATTCAATCTAAACAAAGAGGAAACATAAGAGGAAACACAACATTAATATACATCACAATATCAAACGCTGGAATATGACCCCTATTATTTTTGGGGTCATGAACTGTATTCTTTTAAGCCACATTTGATAGCCATAGAGAAAAAACAGGAGAAGAAAACGATCCGTAAAAAATACAAGGACATCTATAAGGATTTTTTTATATATTCCTCTCCATTACAGAAGATCAGCACTGAATTCAGATGGATCAGGTGATGGGTATCTACACTGTCTTACACATGCACCAGCTAAAGCAATAGCTCTTTTTGTGCTGGGTAGTAAGACTGAGTTCATTTACTCTAAGAGATGTGCAGCTTGATTTGATTTCACCATTATGCTACATGAACTGAGGAGCTTTAAATATCCCAAATTATTCACAAAGATTACCCCATTAACTGTACAAACAGTTTAAAACAAGGTCTCTGTCAAGAAATGCAAATGTTGGGCTCCGTTCCTGCAGTCATAAATACTGTGCACAGTTCTGCAGTGACCAGGTGTTTGTGGGCATGAGGGGGGACCCCAAAGATTCTTATCACTGGAGCATCTACCAAAACTTTTCTCATCATAGCCCAGGGCATGCAAGAATCCAAGGTGACCAATGATGAAAACTACGACAGACACCAGCTACCAGTCAGTTTCTGCTCTGGCATACACAGTCACAACACACCTGGAAACATTAAATCAAGCAGCGTAGCTCTGAGGAGAACTGTGCATGCACACGTGCGCACACACGCAAATACACTCCAAGCAAGTACTATTAGCAGAACTCTCAGCACAAAGTTCTATTTGTTGCTTACAACTCTTCTAGACAGGCACATACCAGGACTGAATGGGATGCTACAGGGCATCCTAGTTTCTCCTCTAATCCAGGTGCACAAGCATCAAGGCAGGACACTGACCATATCTTTCCCCAAATCTGCAGCAAGTTCATACCAGAACCTACAAGACAGATCAAAACAAGAGGTATATATCATTAAACACAAGGAGTACTGTATCAAAAAATTCTACCTCGTTACAGGCAACAGAAAATTTACGGATGCATATTTTACATTCAAAGAGAATGGTTACAGSTCTTCTAAGCATGAAGGATACTGATGATTCAGCCTCTGGATAGCTTTCACCTGTAAAGGTAGCAGAAAAGGCTTCTCTGATGCACAATGCACTAGACAATTCAGTTATTCCCAAATTAAGAGCAAAAGGAAGAACATGGATGCCTCCCCATCAACTCCTCCCCAAATCTTCCACCTTAACAAAGACTTCACTACAACTATTTAAAGGTGATGCAGCAATCTCATCTGAAGGTGTGTCGTGCTCACCTGAGACCTAACAATGAAGAAATTCCCCCCTGGGTCGTATGGCTTTACACTACCCTACCTTTGGGTAGAGTATCATATAAGCATCTAAATCCATGCTGACTAATCTTCCTCCATATCAATGTTTCCTTCTTCAGAGATGACAAAATAAAGGCTTAGAAATCCAAAAAAAAAAAAAAGCAAGAGATCCAATTTTCAAATGTAGCCTCTAATTTTGAGGCTAGTTTGGAGAGTCCAGCTTTGAATCTCAAAGTCATGATTTTCAGAAATGCTGAACAGCCCAACTGAAACCTCATAACATACTGAGCACTCCGCATCCCTTGCTKATGTTTCTAAGATGCTTTTAATTGCACGTTTCATTAAACTTGAAAATCTGTATGTGCTTCTGGTTAGTACTGTTCAGGGACATATCAGTCTTATTCTAGATTAACATTTTCATTTCAAAGGCTGTCTGCCCCAYGACTTATTATCTCAGAAACACAGCCACATTCTCAGCTGAGCACAGTGGAAAACCTGAAATTTACTTAAATTCAATCCATCTTTAAGCTTTTTAAAAACACAAAGACGGTGAAGTTGACAGGACTTGTAGTATCTGTGGAGTAAGACTATGCTTGCGCTGCTGGGACACAGAGGAAGAGAAGGGGCGCACCCCGCACCTCAGCCGGCACATCACAGGGCTCCAGCAGCGCTCCTGTTCCGAAGGAGGGCATGCGCCTGCCGCACGCTCCACACACATACACCACKGCTGGTCACCCACGCGCAAATGAGCCCACCCTATCAATTCCCGGCAGCCTCTTTCACATAGGCTTAATAATGAATTTAAAAATGTTTATAAATAAAGWATCTATTCGCGCAGTCCAATCCTAAGCACCATCAGCAAGGTCTGGACTTAGTGCTTCACACAGTGTTATAAAGTGTTGCACACTCCAGCTGAGACACGGGAATAACCCAAGCCAAACAGTAGGATATTTGGATTATACTTAATAACATATAAAATAGAATTAAATATATTAATCCCATTTCAGGCAAATTAAATACACTTAACGAATTATGCGCTGGTTTATTTGGCCCATGATGCAACAGCAGGAATTTGACAACAGCACAAAGTGCAAGACGCCTCCCACGGGGAAAAGGGGCATTTCCCTTCTCTGCTGTCAAAATGGCTACCACCCACAGAAAAGGAAAGATGGCAAGATTTACTCCAGCTTCTCTCAGTTCTCTGCGTGAGACCACTCTTAAATCTAGCCATCCCCTCCTTCCAGGGGTAAACTGAGCCCAGCATCCGCGCCTGCACTTCCCGGAGGCAGAGGGTGTGAGCAGCCTCTTGTCCCAAGCTCTTGGGCATAACAAGGCTTTCTATGAGGAAATATGTAAATCTATAAATTTTCCTGGAAAAGTCCCTAATTTAAAAGGCCAAGAAACCTTCGCTAAAATAACCAGTGAGCAACGGATACGTTAAATAGACAGGAATTTTACTAGAGAAAGGTTAGTTGTTGTTTTCTGTGGTTTTTTTGAAAAAAATCATTTTTCCCCCGCAAGCCTAGACAAACATTTAACCAGTATCCTCCAATGCAATTTTGCAAGACATAAGGACAGCCTGCAATCTTTTCTGCATAAAACAGAAAAAACACTACCTTTATAACTGAAAAGGTCTAAGTTTTTATTATATAGAAACAACACTTCAGTTTACTGACTGGTAGATATAGCTGCACAAAGACTTTAACATGCCCTGAGAAAAGAAAGATGAGCAAATATGCCCTGAGAAAAGAAAGATGAGCTAATTTACCCCACCCTCAGAAACTCATTTAAAAGATGTGAAACAACTATTTTACAAAACCTATTAATTTGTTGGCCTGGATTCATCCTATCCAGCTGTGGGCACTTGCATGAGAATTTCCAGTCAATGGAAAACAAAAACTAGAGCTGAATGCTCCCTGGAACCACTTCTCCTTCTCTGATTATACAGGGAGTGATGCAGTGAGTTCCTAACTCAAGCACCTCTGGTCATGATCTAYGCTGCTAAGTTTAACATATCAAATAAGTAATAATCTGAGAACTAAGGGGGGAAAAAAMCACAAAAATCAAAGGCAGCCCTTTGACTTGTCACTCCAAATGGATACCCCATCAGCAATGAAGGTCAATAGCCAAGGCCATGGTCTARTAAGGACTGAGGAAAGGGTCAAAACGTGGATGAACAGGATTCAGTATTTCACTGCAAACGTCACTGACTTTTAACATAAAATGACCAGGAGCAGCACCAGGACTTGCTAATATTTACTTATACAAAAGTATAAGTGCTTCAATGCTGGGGAAAAAAAAACCCAACAAAAACCAGTTTCATTACAAAGACCAAACGATGCAGACTAACTGGTTTTATTAATCAACAAACTAAAAATCAATATTTGCATACATTTATAAACAGTTAAGTGAATCCGTATTACAGCACTCTGGATTGCCTTTTCAGTGAGCTAAAATCATAAGCAGTGTAACTCTGCTGACACCATGCAAGCTACATTAGGAGTAAATTCAGCCCACCAGGCTTCCCTTTGAAAAGGCTTCAGTTCAAAGCATCTTTGTTTCACAGAACAACAAAAACAAGTATGCTAAGCTATGATTTGCCTAAGGCTCTTAGAAAAGCATTTCAAAAGATAAAGCTTCTCTAGGTCAAGAGCTGAATAGCTGTTCTTTAAAGGTGTCTTCTAAAAGAAACAACGCCTCAAGTGTTCAAGTTGTTTAGGTCCCAAATGTATCTTACTTTTAACATCTGCACAATATAAATGAAAATCATTCTTCATTCCACCAGAATGTAATTTGATTTTTTTTAAATCAATCACCCAGGGTGCTCAGCCATTCACAAGGAGTGATTTGAACCTTACGAGATTGGACCTTTAAAAAGAAAAAAAAAAAAATCCTGAAACTGAATAGTACATTTCCTACAATAACCTGCAAATTTAAAGAGATAAGTTATTGTGCAGAGCTAAACAATTTGACAGGGTCTTTTAAAGACGATATGACCTGAAGTTAAACCTACAGAAATGAAGAATAGGTCTATTATCTGAACATTATTTTGAGAGATGCATTTTAAACTACAATATACAGGTGCAATGTAAAAGATCAAGTGAATTGCAAGAAATCGTAAATTACAAGAAAACAAGTTTTTCAGCTGGATCCAAATAACTACTGCATACATTATAATTATATTTTATTACTGGAATTAGAATTCTCTCTCATTATGTTAGCAGAAGAAAAGAACGAACAAGACAAAATATAGCTTACAATGCCGAAAAATCTTTTGTCTTGTAAAGAGAACTATAACATCCTGCTTAGCTCTCTTATCTTTTTTCGCACAAAGATTTAATAATCTTACATGCTCTGAACAGTAGATAACATTTATTCAAGTTCCATAAATATCCAGCGGTGTAACAGAACACTCTTCTAGAGCTGTCTGAAAAATGCAATACATGTTCTAAGAAAATTTTCCAATGAAGCAAATTTTCATTTTCTTTAGTTTAAAATGTTTTAGTTTTCAACCAAACACAGAAATGTTCATGTTCTGAAATTGAAGAGGCACAGATTTCCCCCGCTTGCTTGCAAGTAGAAAAGGCAGAGGTAACATTACCAAAAAAAAAAAAAACCCAACCAACTCCAAAACCAGTATTTTTAATGTTTATATTTTTAAACATTTGAATCAAAATTAACACTTCACTCTCACTGAAAAATAAAAAATGAACATATTCCTTTATCAAAAAAAGTACGTTGAAAATCTCACCATCCCTGTTTGAAATGCAGGACATGAGCTAGTTCTGTGGGTTGCTGAGTGGCTGAAGTGCTCAGTATTTGGGCCTACTGAGGAGCAAAGTGCAAATCTCCAAAGAGTTATTGTTGCCAATAATACACAAAAAAATAAAATCTAGCTGTGAAAACATATGGCTAACAGAACAGAACTGGAAGATAAATGTAATAATCTCACAACTGCTGCAAAATAAGCATGGACTGTCTTGCAATTTTTAAGGTCTCAAGTATAACTGGGAGATCTGATATTGAATAAGTTGTCCATTAGCTAAAATTGAGGTGTCGTGCCTTTTCCTATGAGCTTTGATGGAACAACGAAGGAGAAAAAATGAGTTGGTTTTAACACATGGGTGTCAGCTATGGCTCTATAATGCAAAATTTCCTTAGAAAGCCTTGTTATCTAACCTTTCAGCTCTGAAATATATCTTAGTTTCAGAGCAGGAATCAAAAATGCTATTTAGAAATAACAGTACAACTCCCAGGAAAATGGTTTCCTTTGTAATTGCCACTTAAAACTGCCATTTAAAAGCTGGATAACTGAGATAACACACAACAGAAAAGAGAGACACTAGCCTTGTCACTTTTTTGTCTCTGTTATGATGAATAGAGAGATATGGAAGGTTGAATTTTTTTTTGACTGAGTTCAGGATTTTTTTGCTTGGTTTATGCTTTTTTCTCTGGTTCATTTTGAAAAGATATTTCTGTTGCAGATCCATACTCCAGGTAGGTGGAAGGAAAAACAAGCACAATATACATCTTGTTCACATCCTCTGCAACTCAAGAGCTAAACCAGCAAAACCAAAGAACAAATATCAGAACTATGAAGTCTAGCTTAAAAATCCACAACTTTATCACGCTTTTAAATAGATACTTCAACATTCCTTTATACATCATAAAGTAATGAAAAAAGGTACAATTTAATTTAAGAATATTTTCTGTGGATCCATTTTGTAGAAAGGGGAATCATAGTATGATGGGGCATATAAGCACAGCACTATCAAGAGTAGCAACAAATTGAAAGAAGTAACTTAAGCTTAAAATCTAATATACTTGTCATTAAAGTTTAAAGACTAAAAATAAATAGTAGAGACATTGTCCCCCTTTTATGTAAGGTGGGGATGAAAAGGAAAATTTCCTTGTTGAATTGTTACTACGAGAAAAGCCCACACACTTACCATCACTGTAATCAATGGGTGCATAAGTTCCTAGGAAAAGGGAAGCTGCAAAACTACTAACCAAAGAGATTCTCTGAAAGAAAAAGCGTGAGATAGTGAGATCCACATCAGTATTCACTTCAAAGAAAGTAAATAATTAAGTAATTTGAAGCAGCAAATGTTAATAGATGCTTAACGTTAGGCACAGAAAGCACACAAAAATACACCTAGAAGGATTATTCAGTTCTATCTTACTGCCTAAGTAATACTGCAGATATCAGTCTAAAAGTAACCCCATGATAAAAGCTGTTAATAGCTTTGCATTCTGAAACACGCAAAATACACCTAGCATATTAGCATACTGTATGTTATCATTAATTAATTCACAACTTCGGTGTATCACAGAACCTCATTTCAAGGAAAAACATTTACTAAGAAAAAGAAAACCAAAACCACCTGCATGTTGACAACAGGGGAAATGCCCAGAAGCCATGCACTGGGCAACCGAGAGCACAGGTCTATAAGCTTTTTAGCAGCTCTGGCAAAGCTCTGCTAGCACCTTTACATGAACTCTTACCTTCCTCCCAGATGAGACGCTAGACCTCCTAGGAGTTACTCCCAGGAGCTGGTAATAATCAGCTTTGAACTGAACCACTACCTGCAGCTCTGCCTCAGGGYATGTTCCAACAATGCATTAAATCCAGCTGTAGGGCTTCTAATACTGGCCCAAAAATGCCCCGGACACATGACAAAACGCACTGATCCAACACGAACTTGCTTCCACTTCAAATCTGCTATACAAACTACCACGTTAACTGGCTACCACCAAGCTTTCTTCAGGGTGAAGTATTACCTGTTCCCAAGAAGCTGGCAAATTCCTTATTGTGTGCTCTGACTAATTCAGAAGAAATATGATTGTCACCCAATAACTAATCAGAATCAAATCTCTACTGGTGGAGTGAGCCAGCAGTGACAGGTTTTTTACTAATGATCACAAAACCACTGCTTCACACAGCATTCAAAGACAGACTATAGCCAGAGCTCTAAGAGGTGGTTACAATGGCCAGGAAACTTAATGATGTACTTGCTCTTCATGCATCTCTCCCCGAGAATATATCACATTGTGCTTAGATAACGAAGGCCTACCTTCTGTGGTGCCCCAATGGGCACTAGCTGCCTGAAATGGAAGGAAAAGGATGAAGTTAAAACTGTGAATCAGCCAGTTTAGCAAGCTGACCTAGAGAAGGAAAAACATCCACCTTCCACGTCATTGAGACTGCTGAGCTGCTAAGCACTTCCTGAGGGTTCCCAAGAGCAACTCTGACACAGAGGTATTTTGTGTTTGAACATATCTTGCATATCCTTTATTGCTAAAAGGTGCCATCAGTGCAACCAGCCCTTGAAGTCTGAGCTTGGTCTGACTAGTCCTCAGTTCCACAGACCCACTTCCCCTCTACTAATGCATTTTTCTCTAAATTTACTCTTAAGCTTATGATCAGACTGTATTAGTGTTCTGTTTCACCCCATCACTTACTAGCATAGAAGTTATAGAACATGTACTTAGAAAGAAAAAACGGAAAAAAAGAAGCATTCTCCCACAAAATACAGAGTCAACTTTGCAACTCACTTGCCCATGAAGTCCCCAAGGGGTCCGACTTCAAAAGCCACAAAAAAAATTACGATCAATACTACCAAGAACTGTAGTAATACAAAAACACRAGCAGCCTGACTTCACTGGTCTGGATGTTTGGCATATTCTAATCACAGGACAGAAGCCCTTCCCTCATTTACATCATATTTGCATGGAGCTTTCACCTTGCTTCAAACCATGGCATTTCAGTCACCGTTAGATGCAGACTCAACAAACTGAAACAATAATGGAGTTGCAAGCTGATTTCTGAAAATTAAAAATCAGAAGGAAACCAACTACCCAATGCAATTCATTTGTAATAATACAATCCAAGTAGCTCCTCAAGGGAAAAACTATGAAAAAAGTCTAGAATCAGTTGCAGGCTTTTTCCTACACACRTCCGCATGGATGCCAGCTTTGTATGGCAGAGCAATCACATTTCTGCATGCAAATGGCCAGTTCTAAGTGTGAACATTTCAACTGTGTGCTTAATTACYCACTTGTGTTAACCTGCTGTACATACAATTTATTACCACCCAAATGAAAGTCTGTTTTTTAAAACTCCTTCCACAAAGRTGAGATCCAATGGAGCCCGCTGTGTTAAATGTAACATTCAAGACAGAACTGATGCCCAATTTTTATCTGCCCAATGACTAATAATTTAATAAAACCAAAAATAAAATAAAACAATCAAATTTACAATTTTAATCTTAAAACCAAACAYAAGAATCAAAATACTCTTTAGCAAAAAAGTCTGACATCCCCACAAAATTAATTTTAAAAGATTTTCAACTRTGTTTTCCAGTAAGTGTATTGAAGTTGAGCCAACCTCAGTTTGCATGTAGACCTCAGGATTCTGGCTGTAAATCTTTGCTATCTGGTTTCCTGTAAAACGCTGAGAAAGAAATGCAAATGCTTAGAAACACAAACCCTAAATGGAGTCAATAATCATTAACTCTGTGCAATGAGTTCAGTACGTTGCACTTTGGATATTTAATTTGCCTGATGCATGATGAAAGTCAGTGCACAGCAGGCAATCTGCACGAAACAGGCTATAACACAGTCTCATTATAAGAATTTTGCTCACCTTTCGAAAAAAAAGCATGTGAAAAAGCATTACTATCCATAATTTACATTTCAGAAATGGCAGTTCAATGGAATGAATCACACTTATTCTGTGCACAGGAACCAGGACAATTCAAATGCTGCCTTCAAATTCTCRAAAAGGTTTAGGCTATCCAACCTATGTACCTGTCTGAGACAGGTGAATCAGAGCAAAGCAGGAAGTTTCATACTCACAGAAGCAACTCCAGTACAGACTAATAATAGTTGTAAGAATAATTATTTTTCATCCATGTATTATATCAAATAACAAAAAACTTCTAACACTGAAACCTTAATCTTCAGCAAGTTAAAAATAAACTGTTAGTGGTATGCAAAGTCTGATTTCAACACTGGCCATAAACCCTGCATGATGATTCAAAAACAGAATCAGCAGTTTGGGAGGTTAGGGCCTTATTCTGTTGAACCAACAGTAAGAGTAGCCAGGTGCCAAGGTGCCTGAAGGGCAGCCCCGCTCCCGCTCCGTAACTCATCGTCACAGTTACGAGAGGGAAGAGCCAGGAAGAGGAGACAAGTGACAGAGTACTCTCTGATAGCGTCCCGAACTTCTAAAACTCACTTCTCTTAGGTCAACAGCTGCTTGTTAGCCTTCAGGGAACATTAAAAGGCCAATCTTTTAATTGCAGAAGTAACCTAGAGCAGTGATCCACAAACAGGGGGACATAACCCCAAGTAAACTTGTAACACAAACTGGATTGCCATCCCAATGGAAATGTGGCTGCACAGAAGCTCCCAGGGGAGAATCAGGCCATAAGACTGTAATCATAGCCACCAATCTGTGTTTTGGAACCACTGGCCAAATGCAACAGCTCACCCCAGCTGCTTCCTGCAGCAAAATCTCCAGTGTTTGCCTAATTTCACTTTAAAATTTCCACATCTTCCTTTGTGAGACTACTGCCAAAGCACAGTACCATAAGAGTTTCTTCAAAAACTCTCTCTTTCATAGTTAATGGCTGATCATTATCTGCTGTGGCACCACTGTAACGTCAGAACTGTTTCTATCACAAGTCTCTGCTGAGGACTTTCTTCCCATCCGTTCCTTACCTCATAGGCTCGAGAACCAGTGATACTCGCTAGGTGCTGTGCTCCCCCCACGGCTTTCTCCAGAGCGCTGCACTGGGAAGCTGTGCTAGAATCCATCCAGATGGGGCTGTTACTGACAGAAAAACAACCCTGCAACGAACAATATCCTTTATTAGTAAGCCTGATCTCTAAGAAGTCCCTGCTAGAGTAATAGCAATACAGCAGAGCTACGTTATCACTCACAGTTCAGTTCYCTGGCGTGCCTTCTGGCCTCCTCTCGATAATTACAGGAAAGCAGATATCGGACAGCATGTTGGTCAGTGGTGAAAAGTTTAACCCAAACTTCACACCAGAGAGAAGCAACAGGCTTTTTCTGCTGTTACTTGACAAACTGCAGCACGATGTGTACTTCACATACCCTGCAGCACAATGTCTCAGTACACTCCCTTGTTAGCCAAAGGCCCGGGCCCTTTTATGCAAGTTTAGCCCCACTTTTTAGAACTCCTCTCTAAACAATCAGAYTATCTTTCCACAGCTCTGCTAACAGATTTCTCTTTAATGGCTGGCATAACTATTTGGAAATGCAACTGAGGCTTAGTACCTCACCAGAGAGCATTTTCATTCCATTTCCATGAGTTTCGCACAGATGAGAYATTTCCAAAATTAATCATTTAACAGATCAGTTACAAATGTCTCTCTTTCAAAGTACAACTGTCCTTTCTGATCTTGAAGTAAGGAGGATAACGATCTTCAAGAGGAAAGCTGATTCCTCCCTACTTTTCTTTTTAAATAAAAGTTTGTCAAGTCTCTTTTCAAAACTTACCAAACACACGCACACACACAAAATATTGATGTTCARCAATGTACTTGTTAGGAGTTTCTGTCCACACAGCATTACACTTCCATCCTTTCAGAGGCAAGTGTAAACTAGTATCTTTTTTTTTAGTATTTTCTAATGAAATTGCAAGCACTGCAAGGAAACTCAGGTACGATAGTATTTTTCACCACAATTTTTTGTTAATACAAATATGTAATAAAATGTAAAATATTTACAGGTTGTTTACAAAAATATTACATTTTGTAAAAGAACAAACAGGCTGTTGCTCTGACACAGAAAGATTCTGGGACTCCCACTGGTACCTGTAAGCTTTTAAAGCAGTATATACTGTCACTCAGGAGAAAAGGAAATGTCAAAAGCCCTGSAGTTGAAGGAATAACCAGTACATTTCACTTTATGCTGCAGGGGCATGCAACTCAGCCAAACAAGAGGAAAGGTTTGCAAGGAGAAAAGCAACGTGTAAGGATCAGGAAAAGGACAGTGTAGCTCTCCCTTTAGAACTTTTCTATGCACATTACCTTTAGTGACTGATGTAAAGGCAGTTCGGATGATGCATTCTTTAAAATTTGGATGCTTCCTTTTTTCCAGTACACACTCCCATGTTGCTGCAGAAAGCACAGAAACAGAAGTTGGAGATGTCCTCCCAAGCCACGAAGTTCATATCCTGATCTGAATTTCAAACTCTAAGGGACAGAGAACTCTCTCCACATTGGGATCAAAAAATGCACCTTTTCAAATCAAGTGCCTCATTAGAAGACTCCTTAAGATAGAGCAAAGCACATAGTAAACCAGAAAACGTTGGAGTCAAGTGACAATGATGATTTTGAACTATAGCAACTTCTACTGGGAAATATTATTATAYTGCTAATGGCATTAGACACTTCTTTGAGGGCTCTTTAGCTGTAGCCAGGGCTCCAGAGTCAAGACCGTTAGTTCTGTGCTATTTCAGCACAGCCCCCAGATTCTTCAGTTACATGCCTGCCCCAGTCACCACTGACAGACTGCATAATATTGAGAAGGTTATTTAAGCTCCATCTCTCAGGCGGCTTCCTCAAGCCAGGCATCTCTAGTCATGCACCTGCAGGACACCCTAGGCAAAGCACCATCCAGTGACCCACTAATAGTTCTGATGACACCAAGTGCACACAGAACCCCCTGGGCACAGAGTACTCGACCACAGTGTCAGCCAGATTGTATTTCACATCTCTCTGCCGTTTCTGCAGACAATCGAGATCAAGTTTGTCCCTTCTTTGGGACAAACGCTGGCACACCAGTGCACCTCCGCAGTGATCTGCAGCACAAAGACAAGGTTCTTCAAAGAGAAAAGGGAGAGAGACAATGTGGGTTGGAAGGGGGCAACTAAATGAAATCTGTTCTACCTGAAAGAATCTGAATACAGCACCAAGCTGATACCCCCAACTTGTTGGAGGATGGGTAAAATAAAGGGAATAAGGGCAATGCGCATCCTTTTTTCACTTGAGTAAGCTGGAGTTACTTGGCAGCCCCTGACTTCTGTTCCACTGAAGAATTCATAACAGAGCCTTGATACCGGCTATGATTTTCAGATACTTTGCTCAGACTTTCAACTGAAATCAATGAAACATGGAGATCAAAGCAAGAGTTTTGATGAATTAGTCCCAGATATATCAAGATGAATAACCTAAACCTCATGTGTCAGAATTAGCTATCACTTTGGTGCTGTCCCCGTCCTGAATATCATCTGTGAAAGTTATAAAAGACTTCCTTGTTTCACCAGAGTACTAGGAGACTGGCTAACTGACTAAATGTCAGGATGAGTTTTATAAATCTCAGGAAAAAAGGCATTATGCACTACAGGCTAAATCATGGCAGCATCTTTGTCATTTCTGCATCAAAGACTATCATCATTTGGTTTTTGTTGTTCCTAGGCAGATCTCTATCCTAGCCAACAAAAACTGTGCTCAACAGTATGTTACTACGCCTTTAGCAAACCGCGCTCCTCACTGTTTTTCCTACCCCATTTCCACAAGCACCTGGATATGCTGAAATTCAAAATGACCCGAGTCATTTCAGAATCTGTACGTACAAAAATTTAAACAACAGGAAAACAACAGGAAACCAACTATAGTTACGCACTATACTGATCTAAACAACTGCACTGTAAACCTCATCCTCCACTCCCGCTACCTTCTAGTGATTGCTTTGTGTGCTTCAGGTTTTACATTCCCCTGAGGAACGTGTCTTTTAATGGACACTTACATAGAATCTTTGGTCTTACTTGATGTCATTATGGCCTTCTGCAATACAATTATTTAAATGAAATTTATCACTATATCTTATACTCTATTGAAGAAATATAGTAAGACTGACTTTTTTCTTTATAAACTAACCTGGCCAGCACCAGACAAAGCTCTGACTTGAGAGAAGTTAAAGCCCGAAGACTTCATCTTTTCCAAAATCATGTCAAGAGCCTACAAGAACAAACAGAATCAAGAATGACTGTAACGAGCTATCAAATTATGCATACTCACAATCTCTGGAATTAAACAGTAAATTCATGTCATCACTGATAAGAGTTCATTGGCARATAATGAAAAATTAGCTAATGACTATGGACTTCTCAAGAAGCTGCATAAATTAATTTACTAAGTAAGAGTCCATAAAAGAAAAGTTGTATCACACAGGGAAAAAAAAGATCTTTAAACAAGCTGAGTCACAAAGATCCATTCTTTGAAACCTAAATAAGAGGCAAGAGTTAAAGAATTCCAATTCATTAAAAAGCCACTTTTAAGAGTGCCAGAAACAAAGCACGATTATCTTTTTCTGTTCTTACTTTTGGAAATCTATGAAATCTTAATGGGGTGCACCTGCACCCCATCCTACAAGATGTTAGGCATCCTCAATACCACTGCCCCCAGTGTCCGCTGAAAACTCAGGGTCTCTTTAATATAAGGCTATTCAAGTGAATTTTAGCACTTTAAGCACCTAGGTTAATTTTGTTCTCGCCACATTTTCCTGAAGTTTAAAACCAAAAATTAATCTATCTTTACATAGTCTCATTCAGATCAGCATTTCCCAGACTATCTTGACAAATGGACCACTGTAAGACTTCCAAATTTCCCAAGAGACATCATATACATATGTCATCATATTATTAATTTAATAATTACAACTGTTCCTGTTCATTATGGTTCAAAAGACCAACTGCAAGCAAATTTACCAAACCTCTGTCAACTACTGTGGATCACCAGCTGGGGGTTCTGTGACCTATCAAATATCTTAACTATTCAAATCACACTAGTAAGACAAATTGACATAGTACCATGTGAGAGCAAATGTTGCAGAATATGCACAGAAGCAAAGAAGGCCTTCTTTTAAAATAGAAAAGAATATTGTATTTCAAAATAAACACCAGTCAAAGTGACCGGGTATCACTGAATAAATTGTTCTTTAACCACTGATCATTTGAGACATCAATTGGTTAGCAAAGCTTATTCTAAAAAAAATAGTGCAAGTAACCTGGATGCTACAAAAACACAGATTTAAGTTAGGTAAAGCGACAGCTGCTCTTTTTGCATATGAAACAAGAAGATGAGGAAAGAAGAATAGTTTCTTTTCAAATGAGGGAAAGTCAGGAAAGGACTAATCACACATACAATGCTATAATAGTAGAGAGTGAACAAACAAACGAAAAAACCTCAAAATGTTAGCAACTTCCACTACCTTTGTTGATCACATTAATATTTGCACACCAAAGACACAGAGTAACACTTAAAAGAAACGGAATACAAGCAAAAGGACTGTTGATTTGAATGATGAGTTTCACTATTGCTTGGAATACATTTCCATTTCAATAACAGCAAGGAAGAAGTCGAGCTATATAAAGCTTGTTCATACCTTGACCCACATTAGCACAGGAGAAGTGACTGTCAGTCTGTCACCATGAATATAGACTCCGCCTTGAGTCCTACAGAAAAACGGTATTTTCTCTTGGTAAATTAAGCAATTTTTTCCCCACCAAGCAAAGTTCTTCAAATTTATTAATAACCAAAGAGAGTTTGCAATGCTTTTATGTTAAGAGCAAGGATACGATCAGTGTTTGAAACCTGAAAATGTAAAAGCCAGCTCTCAGGAGGTGACATAAGAGATGTTTGACCCAATTGCAAAGTAAATAATTTGCAAGGAAAGGCTCTGATCCTGAAGTAAGATCTGTGATAGACTCCAATGCTGATACTGCTCATTGGCTCCATTATTTCCAAGTTTCCTAACTGTCACCATTAGTGGCTTGAATCTAGGAGATGAAATTCAATTTTTGCTGTCAAACCATCAAGTAAATAAATGTACTTCATTGAAATTTGTGACGATGGAGGATRACATTTGTAAATTCTCATCTATTAAGTGAAGTAAACAAATACTGTCATCCTACATCCTATTGTGAGATTTGGAACCACTGAACTTGTCTCCAAACGCCTTTTAGAAGTTCCCTTCATGCAATTTACTTGCTGTTACCATAGCATCCCACCCTGACACAAAAGTGGTGCTTACTTCTGTGTCCCAAAAAGAAACAGTCATGTCCATAAGTCTGAAGTCCCAAAAGAAATAAAAATTGTTTTTTTTACCATAATACTTTGGGGTAGACTTTTTTTACTTATTTCCTGTTGGGAGTTTTTGCCATATTTACATACCAAGGAAGGCAAGAGCATATACTAGCCTTGCCAAGTATGCAACATGAACATGGCATGAACTTTTTCCATGCCTCCACACGTATCAATGAGACCAACAGCCCCCCTGCCCCAGTCCCCGAAGTTCTAAATTATATTATCCAAGTAAAATATAAAAAGCCTTACTTAAATTCTGGAAGGTCTTTATCAAAATGAACATTATCCTCATAAATGACTCTCAGCTGTTCATCAATAGCAATGACTTTCAGCTAGAAGATATAAAACACGATGTTAACAAAAACTAACAATAATGAAATAGGACTGATAACTCATTTATAGCAATTCAATTTTCACAGACGAAATGGGAAAGAAGATCACCCCAATTCATACAACTCGCTGAAAGTATGTTCACAATTTTACATGAAACAAGTTATTATGTGAATTTCCAGCATTCCACCTATTCAGCAACATGTATATTTGTTTGTTTGCATTTCCCCCCCATTTTCTCTCTCCTTAATCGCACAAGATCGAGATGCAGGGATACACTAAAGAACAGCAAACAAATTACCAGGTTCGTAGCTTGTATCATTGTAACCAATTTTTCCAATTTCTCCAAAGAATACAGTATCTTCGATTAAAGACGCCATATGCTTCCTGCCCCCCTCCTTTTTTTTTGCCCATCTCACAGAGGAACCTAACGGACCCTTAGGATACCTTGAAGACCTTCCCTGTTCCCCAAATGGTGAGTAAATCAAACTCTACCAGTCTGCCAAAGCTCAGAGGGCCTTTACACAAGTATATTCTGAGCTTCTGCAACATAYGGAAAGCAACATCCCAAATGGGTAACTCCATAAAGCTGAGCTTTCTTGTAAGCACAAACTAGAAGAGTACCACAAACTTTCCCCCTCTATCTTCATTCAAGTTCACCTAGTACAGAAGAAAAACACTAACAGCCTAGAAGAAAAGTGAGAAGGTAGCTCACATTCTGCACATATTTCAAGATGGGAGAGAGTGCAAACTGCTATTAAAGGAACAGACAAACAAAAACTACAAAGACCAACTCATCTCAAAGAGTTGTATTTAAATCACAAGGCCATCCCCATTTAGGAGTGGCTTACTTCAATTTTAGCCATACTAATGTAGGGCCATCATTTATTCATTGCACAACTCATTACCAAGCTGGTGCCCTGCGCTAGCTTAAAACTGACTCTGAACCACTGCAGATTAATTGGCTTTCTGCTTGCAGCATGCCCCTTAGAAAAACACTTGATCAACCACATATGGGTAACCTGGATGCGTCTTTCCAAGATCCTGAGCTTCAGCACAGCCATAATTAAGTTATTTACGCTCATATGCCTACTGGCTAAACATATTCAGGTTTACACACAACTTGGGCAGTGTTTCTATTCGCAGTGTAGGAATACCCAATTGTGCCAACAAATCAAGATCTCAAGAAGCAACCTGAGCATCCAGGTTCACAATCCTACTAATCTTGACTCACACGAGGACACTGGAAAAGCTGGATTCAGGTGCAAAACCCGCTCCCAGCCTGCCTGATGCCGCAGGCAGAGGGGTCTCTATGCAGTCTGCATGTAGAAGGGCCATAGCACTCCTCTCCAGGATTAAATGCATCCCTGGCAGGATGGGGAAGCRTGACATGTTAGGACACACAGCCTACAGCTTCAGACAAGAGATAGGACAAACAGAAAGGGACGAAGGATGCGCAGAAGAAGGGAAGGAGGCATGTGAACAGCCGGGCACAGGCGGTGCCCRTGGCGCACAGAAGCCTTAAAACACATGAAGCGCTGGGAATTATTTTGCATCAGCTGTGGCAGGCTGCTGGCGTGCGTGAACCCTCGCAGCACAGCAGCCTGCAGCGCCCAGCCTGGCCCTGCTGTAAACGAGGAAACCCCSCAAAACAAAACCGCCGCTGGGAGGAGGAAAAGAGGCGATGARAGCTGCTGGAGAGGAGGAAGGCCTGCTCCCCTGCTGTGCTGCGGGGCAGCACGGCGGCAGGTCAGTGGGCCACCATGGCGGGCGGGCCAGCCCGGGCCTTGCCCCTTGCAGCTCCCCGAGGCCCGGCCGGGTGTAGCCGCCCGCACCCCCCGCGCTTCAGAGCCCCGGGGCTGGCTGCTGCGGCGGTGCCAGACGAGCCCCCCCCCCCCGCGCAGGGTAGAACCGGGCCGGGCAGGCACCAGGGCTGCCCCGCCGGGCCCCCGGCCCCGGGAGGGGAGAGGAGGCGGCCCCGGTACCTGCTGCGTGCTGAAATCCCAGCCCAAGTAGCAGGGAGCGGCCATGGCGCGGCGGGGCCCGGCCGGCCCTCACCCTTGCCCCGCGGCCGCGGCCGGGGAGGGGGTGGCTTGGCAGGCCCGGCCTCCCCGGGAAGGAGCCGCCGGCCCGGCCGTGCGGAGCGGGAGTACYGGCGTTAACGAGTGCTCAGCGCACGCGGAGCCGGGGGAGCGGGACTAACCCCCCTCCCTCCCTCCCTCCCACGAAGGGGCTTGTGCGAGAGCTGGAGAGCAGGGGAAGGCTGCGGGGAGATGCGATGGCGGCTTGCTGAATGCCAGGACTGTACGGATGTGCTAATGCGTGGGCTGCCCCCGGGCTGCCGGTGCCCAGGTCGGTGGGGAAGCACCCCAGCAGCTGTACGGTCAGCGCCCGGGAAACGGAAACGGAACAAGAAAGGGGCAACTCCAAACCACAGTCCAAAGGAATTCACAAAATTTTAATATTACATTAATATGTCCCAGTCCTGTTGTGATACCGCACTCTGCTTTGCACAAACACACTTCCACAGTATTCCATACAAAAGTGCAGAATTGTTACTTTGGCTGAAGTTTTGTTTTGTGGTTTGGGTTTGTTTTTTTTTTTTTTTCCCAGTTGGGAGGGTTTGGGGTGGTTTTCGGTTTTTGCATTACCTGCCATAGCGTGTGACAAGGAAAGTGGAATTGCTTAATCAAAAAGAAGGCTCATCTAAAATACACTTTCATTCTGCAATCAAGGCGGTATCTCAGCAGAGCCTTAATGAAGTCAAATAGGTTTTGCATGCCCAGGATCTTAAACTGTTTYAACAGTACAAATACTTAATTTGAAATGCCCTTTAAACTATAAAATATTACCAAATTTTGTCATACACTGAACATTTTAAATACATTTTAAATATTCCCAGTGATTTCTCAAAGCCCTAACTCCCATAGGGCTATACTTTTAAGATTTCTAGTTATTATTGCAAAGAAAAACCTTTAAAACATTAATCCTGAAGACTCTCAACCTACAATGCAAACAAACATTCTAATAGACTGACTTTKAACCAATCTTACTCTATCATATCACCTTTGAATATTCTGTATTGAGAGTACTTGTATTAGAAATGTGATCACAAAATCTTTCAAATAAGACAGAGTTTAAATTAAAGTTGTGTGAAAAATATTTACACTGTGGGAATCCCTTCAAATGCGTAGTGTTGTTGGCCTGCATTTGAGAGTCTAATCCTGCAAATTTATCTGGTTTGCAATCAGGAAACATCTCAATGAAGTAAGTGGAAGTACCAGTCCATTTAAAAATAAAGGTATGTAGAATTGTCACCCAGTTTGTAGTTTGTCTTATTTAAATCAGATGGCCACCAGGTAGTGGCGGAATTTCCCTGCCCCTAAGGAGCTCACGTTGGATGGCCCTGTCCTGAACAAAGGTCTCACTTAACCAAGAAGAGGCTGTGAAAGGAAATAAAGTTTTTTAAATGTTACCAAGAACCATTTCCCTAGTGTAACTCTTACCAGACAACAAAGGATCAAATAACACGTAGAGGCTGCTTTTCCATTAATGCAGAATATGGCTGGCAATCCAGGGAGGAGAGGCTTGCTCTGCCCTTTCACTTGCTGCATATTCCCTATAAATAAGGAAGATACRGAGGCTGAGGCTTGAAATGCTGCAATTTTCAAAATGTAACTACTCACAAAAATGAAGAGAAACTGAAGTCAGTTCTGAAGAAAGCCATAAGAATGATAAATGACTTCAGAAAAAGAGACATCAGTGGATTTTTTTTTTTTTTTTTTAAGGGAGGTATTGGTTAGTAGAAAGGAAACAACRGTTTATAAATAAATAAAGCAACCTTATGAGGATGTAAGAATCAATTATATTCTTCAGCAATCAAATCGGAAGAATAGTCCTGAATAGCAAGAAATACTTTGTTTTAAATAGCACAGAAAATTTGGGGCTGGAATAGCCACCCTCGTGTTATCAGATCTCCTTAAATTASGAACAAGGAAGGGTAAGAGAATCCACTCAAGGATAGAATGAGAATGTTAATGTTGCTATTTTCACTCTTCTTATTTTTCTAGAGAAAACAGGGAAGTTTGGAGAATCRTTGCCTTACCCAGCCACTCTTGCCCATGCTTCCATCAAGGCAGTGTTCTCTCAAATTTAGTTGTTTGTGTATGGAAAATGTGCATTGCTGCTGTTCTTTCTGCATTAAAGTTTATGTTGGCAGATACTACCATAACCTCCAAAACTGTTTCTCAAAAGCAAGCAAGGTTTAGCTGTGCAGTTATCAGTGAAGTTGCAGTCAGGTACTAGTGATGCTTTAGCACTGACAAATCCAGAATTTCCAGAGGGGATGGTCAAAATGCCGTTTTATAATTGAAATGTCACCACTGCAGATTAACAGCTTGAGGCAGAGCACAGATTAATCACTCAAGACACATAGAGCAGGGTAAAGGGAAAAGTGAGTTTATTCCCCTTTTCCTACTGACTAGTTTCTGACCCRATGGAGAAGCAATACTTCCATGCTCTCCTAGGCCCATGGCTGTTTCGATAAGTTATAACTAGTATGTCAATTAATGCTTTTCTTTCTTACCCCACTGTCAAGCTAACTTCAGCTGCACATTCATTTCAATCCATTGCAAAACATAATTATTTTAACTGTATTCCATATTCCTACATACTGAGATTTTTCACTTTTTATTCTCACTTCGAGTATCAAAATCTGCCTCTAATCTCACTTGCACCCTTTAACTGCATTCTTCAGTTTTACACAGGTAAACTCCTTCAAAACCAGTGACAGCCTAACTACCATGCTTCATTATCTTAGACATGCCAACAAGCTAGAGAACATATAGACCAGACCTTTGACATAAATTGGGATTACTATATTGACAGCAGTCCAGCCATCCTGATTTATACTGGCTACATAATTTAATGGGATGTGAAAATACTCACACCTTCACAGAAGTAACAGAAGTCCATGGGCAACTACAAAGCTACCAATCCTTTTGCTTCCAGGAGCAGATTTTGGGCATCTAACTAGTTACTTTAAGTAGCAGGGCAGCCAAATATTTCTAAGCCCCAAACATGTATTTCACATTCGTACATGAGCATAGGTTGGCATAGAAGAAACAATGGGTCAGGTAGGAGTCACTGCACATACAGACATCAGTTATGCACATGCAGTACAACCGCAGCAGCCCGTATTAGACTGTTGGGCTTGCTGGCACAATTACCCTTTTCCCAGTAAGAAATCTTGTGGGTCTTTAATTAGCCTCAGAAACATTAAACTAAGCTGGGTCAGATAAATGCCAACCTATTTGCCAAGTAACCCAACAATCACGTACAATGCTGCTAATTAGGTGGGAGATGTTTACAATGTTAAGCCCCAAGTAACACAACAATAACACATTAACACATCACCTTAAAAAAAAAAAAATCTCAGCTTGAGCACTAGACCTACCTACTGGAAAGATATCTGAACAATGACAATGCTCTAAAGGTCATTCCCTTTCTACTTAGCATTGCAGGTACTCCGTTATCACAAAATCTCCAGCAATGTTTAACCAAGTACTGGTAATATAAAATACCGCAGTACCATAAATTAGAAGATGAAGTTGCTGTTATTTTTATTGAGATGGAATTATAACACCAAAAATATTTTCCTTTCCCTAAATATCCACTTATCTGTTGGAAGTTACTTCTGCACATGATTTTGTAGTAACCGTTGTGTTTGGTTTTGTGACCATTTGTCTCCAAATGCTGAGGAGAGTCTCATTATTCACTCTGTAAGAATAAGTACTTGATGTTTAAAAGCAATGGATCRAGGTGGCTGTTATCCACTGTAATTTTACTGACTGTGTACTGTGAACGGATGAAAGCATGTATAAAGATCCAGCAAAAGCCCTACGCACGAGTTCCACAAGAGGAAGCCCAGACCACAGTTGTTACATGGAGACTGAAARCGTAGCTTATTTAGGTATAGTAATTATTCCACATACTTATTGGTTGATTTAATTCTTGACATCTGCATATTCAAAATCCCAGGTGTGGTACTGCATCAACCAATTAAGGCCCTTTACAGAGACCTCACGAAGAACCGGCACAGGATTCCATATAAAAGCATATACGTGCACATGAACAATGGGTACAAGAAAAAAATTTAAATGATGGCTCAACTGCACAATCTCAATTATACTGTCACTTTCATAGGTATTGGTAAATTTGCAGCTTTTATTTAATCATGTACATAAAATTCTCCAATTTCACTTCTATCGAATTCAGCAGAACGTGTGTTGACTTCAGTGGGTACTGAATCAGGCACTGTGGAGTTGTATCTGGTTTTACATACTCTAGTTTTACAGATGTAATTTCATTGACTCAATTAGGCTACTAGTGATTATGAAGTGCAGTATAAATTCCTCATGAGATCTCTGCATGGAAGTGAAATGAAGGATGTTTCTGAATAGCAAATTATTTTTAGGATACTTTCCTCCCCTGCACAGATTTCAAGTCCATATTCATTCTCACAAGAGGAATAGTACTTAACCATCCTCTTTGCAGGACTATCTTAACTAGAGTCATTTGCAAGGCTTATTAAAGTTAACTTACACACCCAGCAGATTTCCTTGAAGATGAATACTGGTTTGTGTCCTAATGCTCAAAAGCAAATATCTCRGAAGCAAGATGTTGTCACCCAGATAAAACTTTTCATTAACAACAGATTAACCAGTTCTTTCATGCCGTACTTTATTCTTATCAAACTCCACTTACAGATAAGTACATTTTATTGATTAAAAACAATCAAAGATAAACTCATTCCTATTCAAACAATGCCTGAAGTGGAAACTAATAGGGCCAAGCCTTGCACCTTTCAGCACCATCCTGCAAGGATCAAAAATAATTTTGCAATCAAGAATGAATCAAAATCATATCATTTACGGGTGGAAAAAAATCAAGGCATAAAATGTATATAGCTTATCCAATTTGTTTTAGACTGTGCTTGAAATTCTCCCAGAGTTTCTATATGCATATTATGTCTGTTGGGAGACCGAATAAACACAGGTTGCCGTCACCTCCCAGAGCTATAGCCACCATAACTCTATGGATAGGAAACAGTCAGAGAAGTAGCTGGTATAGAAAAGATACTTAGGTAGCAGTACCAGAAATGTGAACTCTGCTTATCAGCAACTGGAATTTAAGGCATCTGTAGGGTTAAGGAAGCTTCAATGAATTTCCAAAATCCTCTGAAGAGGACTATTGAAGGCCATTCAGTTCCCTCTCACCCTCTTCTCATGGACAGTTTTATGAGGTCAAAATGGAATAAACCTAAGCATCTTGCTTGTCACACTAATTTAAGAAACCCAAGAACTAAGAAGGAAGCAAGGGAAATGGTGAGGAAAGATGTCAGGGTTCATTTGTTTAAAATCTCTAACTAGTAAATAACTTCAGTTTCTTCTTAGACTTGCCTYTGCGCACTGTCACTTCCAGAAGGGTATCTCAGAAGTTCTCAATGGGCAAGGACAGCAGGACTACAAAATGAACAACTCCTGACCCTAAGTTTTGGATGCCTATTGTTTACACAGAGGAAGTAATAATGCAGAAAACCAACAGAGTGAGTAGCCCTCTAACAGAGCAAATTTCAGCATTTTAGTTTATTTGCCACAGCAAGTAACACTCCAAAGGAAGGTCACTTAATCCTCCGCACCAACAGACTCAAGACAGAACAGAGGTTTTTAAATGCTGCTTATGCCAGGCACAAAAACACATACAGAACATCTGCTGCATTTAACTCCTCATAACCAGCACAATTCGACTTCGATGAATCCAGTGATTTCAGTGTGACTGCATTTACTGTCCCCAAAATAAAAACCAGAATGTGGTTCTGCAAAGGCAACCGGATAGCACCAAGTTCTCAACACATGCAAAGCCAGATACGCGAGTATTAAAGGTTTCGTACCATAGCACTGACTGGTATGAAACCCTCAGTGCTAACTTGGTGTCCTTGATTTCAGCCTTTACAGCCACCCAGGCAAGCACAGGATCAGACATGCCAGAGCTCACTACTGGACTGGAGCAATTTGGAGCTTCCTACAGCTTCTACCTCATTCTGGGCACACCAGTGTTTTGCAAAACCCCTCCYGATCACTGGGGCTGGATCAGTGGTTCTGGATTCAGTCACTTGGGAACCTCAGGGATCTAAGGAATAGAAAACTGGCAAGCCACTTTACAGCCTGTACTAACCAGGCAACCTTCTCAGACCAGCTAACAAAATAACATTCCTGATTTATTTTTGATATACAGATACATTGATATATGCCTACATACACACACACTACCTAATTACGTTTATATAAAGATCCCAAGGGATAAAAGGGGAAAATAGAATACTATCAAGGAAATGTGAAGGTGTACTACATACGACCCAAGCTGACCAAACCTTCAGAGGGACTTGAAGGTCAGCTGGGCCACCCTCCCTTTGACACACTTRGACCCTTTATGTCTGAACACACATGAAAGGTCAGATCAGAAGAAACATCTCGAGATCATAATGAAAACTTGCATCGTAGGCTCCTTCATCCCRTTAGCATGGACATGCAGAGGGCACCAAAAAATAATCTTGCATCATCAGAAAGTCCTGTGCTCTAACTACTTATACCAATCCCTAACTGTGGCATGCTTTAAGGTTGTGCTTTCAAATAACAGAAATATACGTGCTCTTATCAAAAATCTCATTAAATAGTAAACAATGACTGTTGATCCTACTAATACTGTCTGGATCCCAAATAATAGCAGCCACCCTGTTTCTAGCCTTCTTTTTGTTATTACATTTTCTAACAATAAAATAGTCACTTTCTAAAACTGCAGGACTGCATTTAAATTAAAAAAAAACCCACACTACAGAAAGCTAGAGAAAGGGGATTATCACAGTAACTTTGATTTTCCCTCTCAGTGCCAGTTAAAATCTACAGATATTTGTATTCTATCTTTGTAACCTGCATGAACAGTGTTGGACATGTCTATAATTCTGCACATGAACAACATGAATAATCATATATACCTCTGGTCCCAGGTGTGCTGTAAAATCCAGTGTTACAGGAAGTGCACTCAGACATTTAACCATTATAAGCATTTTTAATTATCTATAAATCAACAATTATTCTTATAAGGTCCTCCAAACAATTTTTTAATAAAAAAGTAATTTACTACTCACAAATTAATTAGTATGAGATAAAATTAGTTGCATCTTTTTTAATGAGATTTTGCAACCAAGGTCAAGGACAGTAAACATCTACTTCAAGTTCTAAAAGCCWTTGCTTTTGGATTATGAAGTATTCTCAATTTTTTTTGCCTCAAGGAAATGAAGAATTGTTTCCGTTGTGCGATGGAAGAACAGACTTAAGGGAAATATGGCACTTCAGACTTCAGTGGGTAATCAAACAAAAATAATTCATAGATGACATTTTTGACAGGAGTTTGTTCAATTAAAGAAAGACAAGTTTTTACACAAACCTAATAATGGCAATAAATTTTCAGAACCTATAGTACTGTTAGGAAATATGTGTACCAGTGCTAGGAAATGGCCTGACTGCTTATATTCCTCAGCAACCTACAAGCCAAATGGGGGCCTCTAACATTTTAGGACTAMGGCAAAGATAGTCATACCACTCCAATAGTGCCACCTGCTGCGTATTTTAAAAGTATACAGTGGTCTGCAGATCCAAGTAACTCAATTTAAAGAACTGAATGACTGACAGATTTAAACAGAAGTCATGATTTTGTGTGTATGTATGACAATATGAAAATTTAATTTTTTTTTTATTAGTAATACCTAAACAGGCTAGAGATACAAAGGAAGTTGTTCCACTATGGTATAAGAACAGAACCCACAGGTAATCCATTTCCAAGTTTGTRTCAGTGACATAACAAGGATTAGTTATATCAGCTCACTACACATCAAAACCACAATTAACCCTACRTACTTTGTGATATCATGTAGATTAGACCTACAACTCATTTTATAAATCAGATCCTGGTTGCAAATTATTCACAAAACACACACGGGTACGTGTGTGTATTACACACATGAGCGTGCCTTGATAGCAAAGCATATACACACAAACACATACACACACACAAACACATACACACACACAAACACATACACACACACAAACACATACACACACACAAACACATACACACACACAACCTCTTGAGACTGAATCAAGATGCCCTGTTCACAAGCTTCCCCTGAAAAGGAAACAAACTGCAATGTATATGGGATAGGCTCAGCAAAACAAAAGCTAACCCTGTTCCTGGTTCCAGCGATCTGCTGTACCACCTGGACTCATTCACTTCATTTCACTGGGCATCTGGTTTCTTTTCCCGGTTTCTGGTTTTGCTGCTTACCTACGCAACTGCTTGGGAAGAGACTGCCTTGTATAATCCATTTGTGTAACTAAGCATGATGGCTTTTCCATGATCCTGAAGGAATGGTATAGTACAAATAATTAATAACAATAATAAATTCTGATCAGATACAAACTCATTATACTTTAAATGCTCTCCTAATGAGAAGTTAAGTGTACATCTTTTAAGACAGAGCCTACATTTCATGTTCAAGGATGCTATCCTGGTAATTCTCTCTGCAACACATAGTCACGTTGCACAAGTCACTTTCACAGGAGGTCAATGAGTCAAATAGTGTGACTGGAATTTTAAAAAGGTTGGGTAACTTTTATGCCCATTAATAATGTTTGTGTTGAACGCTCGCTCAAACTGTAATGAAGTTAGTTAAGTCTCCTGCCCCAATGTATAAACCAACTGCCTGAAGGTCCAARGGAGGACTCCATGTGCCAACAACTCAGAACACCGAACAAACAAGGCAACTGAGGTACTCTTTTCTACAGAGCACTAGGTGTTTGTCACTACTGAAGGCYGAATATCAACGTAGATCTACCAAAGCCATGATACATCAGAACAACTCTTAACATGACCCGTGCTTTTTCCAGGGTCAAGAGAGACGCTAACTTGAAGAGTATCTACAGTGTCTGACAAAGTATTTTGTTTACTGTTCTTTCCGTGGCTAAGGCAGAAAAAGACTGCAGTTGAGGTAGGCAACATGATTTGCAAGACACAAGCATATTGGGAAGGCAAAAGCAATTATTAATAAGTGAATTACAGCAGACTTACACATGTGAGCTTGCTGAGCCTTAACAGAACTCTATGCACTGCATAACTAGAGCCCTGTCACCACGAACGCACAATATCCAAAGGGATTCCCAAGACCTGCAGGATTTGAGCCTGATTCAGTAAATCATTTATGATGCAAGTTATCGCATAATTTCTGCCAGTAACTGGAAAAATACAGSATACCGGCATTCCTTCCGCACACTGTCCTTTCACAATGTTTTTTTATGCAATGTTTTTCACTGCAGGGAACCTAGCAGATGCACAATTATATTAAAACCACTGTTTAACTGCATTATTTTTTCACATACTACTCTCTTGGGCCTCTGCAACAGTATCAGATCGACCTATTTCAGGGAGAGAAACTTGCAGTTCATAGTCCAGACAGTCTTGTACTTTATTTGATATGATCAAAAGCCATGTACTTTTAAAATTTTTGCCTGATTATTAAAGAATACTTACTATAAGAYGTATGGTGGTAAGTTTTAAACTGTGGCTTACCATGCATTGGAAGAGTTTGTTCAGCTCTCAGTAAGGAAATGATTACTTCTATAATTTAGTTCATTTTATAGACAGGCAGAAAAACTGAATGACTCAGAGTAAGGYGTTCCTATCTCCAGCCTCCCAATTCCAAGTGCCATTGGCACATACTGTTTTGACTCTGCACCCAAGCCTGAATACTTTTAACGCATCCTAAAAAGGGAGCAATAAGCACAAAATTATTAAGGTATAACAAATCCTCCCATCCAACTCCACTGCCGCAAGAAGCGGCACCAAGAATGAAACTGGATGAAAGTTAAGGAAGGGAGAGAGGAGGGGAAAAGACACAAAAATGGAAAGAAACCTGAAGAAAGATTTCCCTGGTGRAACTACTGTCTTGGGGAGGTCACCATGACAGCATCCCTTTAAAATTAACATTACTACATAAACCAGTATTATCCAGCTCTTTGTGCACCTGACTGTGTTCAATGAGGTTTTGTATTTCACTGTTTTTTTTGGCAAAGTTTCATATGCTCACAACCTTAAGTCAACATTAAATCCAACTATCCAGTTATAATAATGAACTCTGTATGCAGTAACTCCAGACCGCATGAAAACAAGCTGACTGAAATCCACTTCAGAGTAGACCACACAACTTCTGAAAGAAGTCACTGTACTTAGAAGAAAGTTACTTCTTCACTTAGGARGATTTCAGATGCTTCATACTTAATTTGCTTTTCTGCCAACACAATGAAGGAAATGTCCTGCTTCTGCATGACTTTTTCTTCCTTGTTGGAACAGATGGTGAAGGCTTACAAATACATGACTGGTATTTTTTCAGTGACTCATACCTTGGAGCAACAGGCTTCAGATCATGATAAGCAGCCAACCAAGATGGATGTAAGCTTACTTGAGGAGCAGTATGACCATATAAAACAGAAGCAAAAACTGCAATCACACATTATTGTATTTAAAACAGGTATGCTTATATTTATAGGAAACAATGCAAATGTAGATGTAAAGACTATTGCTTTAAATCTTGAATAACTCCTAGCTTTGTTCTTTTTATGCTCAGCTGCAAGAGAGGTACAAAGTGAATTCCTTTTCTGTCATTTTCGTTTTTTATTTGTTTCACTGAAAGGTGGTCTTATGTTTATACAAATTAGCTTCATGGCAGTGAAACGCTAACGTGAATTTGAAACAGATGAACGTATCTGAGATAAGGTTTTACAGRTTTTATGTCAGTAAAGTAAAATTCTAAACATAAATGGTTACTCTTACAGGAGCTATGCACTTCATGTCTATCATCAGTGTATTTGTGCAAGGTATTTTGTAACATACATGTTCTCTTGAATGCTACCATCAGAACAAGCAATCCTGGGTTTTCTGTCTCTTTTTCCTTTCTTCTTTGTCTGTGTAAAGAGATGTGTCCTACAAGACTACAGGAAGCAATAGCAAATATCAAGTGACTAGCACAAGCTGGGTTTTTGTTAAAAAAAAAAAACTTATACTAGGAGTCATAGTGGGTAACTAAAATACAAGCTTTGAACAAGAGGTCCCATTCTGAAAGTGTTTTCACTGCATATTGCTTGGAAAGTACATAMACAGAAAAAAAAGTAACAATATGTATGGTATCTACCTGCTACGTCAGACAGATTTTATATACGAAACTTCCAAATATTTTAAAGTTTTTAGTTGGACTACTGCTTCCAATACTACACTGATATATTTTCATTTACTTTCCAAGTTAAAGTGATATKGAGAATACTAAGGCAGTTAATGAAGTTGTCTTCTGAATTTAATTGCAATATGAAARACATGCTTCATTCACCTCTCATATTAGTATTTAGCTCAACAAATGCAGAACTTAGGTTATTTCATTCCTTACATTTCCCTCTACATTTTTCAGCAGTTCTAGATTTTGGCTGTGTCAGATTATATCATCAAAACAACTGAAAAAACACATAATTATGAACTATACAACAGATTCACTTCTTCAATATTCTTTCATCCAAAAGTCTAGAAATTCTTATGTTAAAAGAATTTAAATCTCTGTGAGGAAGGTATATATATATTTTATATATATATATATATACATACACACACACACACAAACTTATTTTATCAGGTATGAAAAGGCAACTAACTTGAAGACAAAACAGCCCATCTAATCAGCTATTGCAAAAACACAAGTCAGTTAAACAAAGGAAGCAGAAGTGTGTATTCAGATTTAATTCAAATGAAGCTTCAGATATAATGAATGTAATCAGAGCAGAGTTTTTGCAAGGACATCATTTGAAGATTAAAGAAAAGACATAAGAAAGTAGGACTGCACAGTTTCTGGAAAGTTTAAAATTTAGTAGGGCTGGAAGTTCACATACAAATCTTTTCACATACATACACATAACCCAAAACATTCACAAAACCACACAACATACTGTACTGAACTTTTATCTTTAAACAACCTGTGTGAAGGATTAATGTTACTGTTAGAAGCAGTTAAAGTTTGGTGGTTTGTTTTGTTTTTTTTTATGCTGAGTTCTCAACGTCCTGAAAGTTGATCTTGCACATTCCTATGGTTTGGAAGCTGGGAAAACCTGTTACATAGCTCAGCACTTTGAACACGTTACATGCATCAGTTTCCAAGAGCATGTCAAGCAGAAATGAACACTGSCGTATCGGGATAGCCTACTGCCCTACGCTCCTTAAGTTACAARCTTAAACTATCCAGAAATTCCAGCCAGTACCAAAAGGCAGTCCACATATGTATCAGTATTTTGTACTGGCAGCRAACTGTTTCCCTACCTAGAGGGTAAGATTATGGCTGGGCTGGGACAGGGACGACAACGACAGCACCACTACAACCCCACACATGCACACAAAYCTCAGAGGCCAGACACAAAAACCTCATGACATTCAAACATCATGGAAGGAGGGYACCTTCAGTCCCTCACAGTCTTAAAAATCCCTGCCAAAGGTCTTTATTCTAACTAGTAAAACCCTAAATTGTTTCTGCCGGACGGACCAGCTGGCCTTCSATGACAGCACAGTGATCTTGAGCATTTCAGGTTTACTGCACCACGGCTGGAATGGTAACTCCGTTTCCTTGAGGACTTTTAGCTTTGTATGTCATACCTGTTTGCCAGAGTAATGAAACTGTGGATCTTTAAACAGAACTTAAGATTCCCTAACTTCTCTAGGTGTTTGATTGGTGGGTTAGTAACTGAGAAGTCACCTGAAAACAACTTTCTTCTGTTCCTTCCCCAATACACACAGCCACATTCATGCTTCTGCCTGTTCCTGATTATTTGAGAACAAAGAGCATGACAAGATTTGAAAGTCACCAGCTAGGGGATAATACAGCAGTGTATTCATCATTTATTGGCTAAGAAGCTGAAAAACAGTATTTACTTTAGGAATTAAATGGGAGCATTCAGCCCATGCAGTCACAACAAATAAACACTGGGGCTCTGACTGCAGAAATCTCTTTCAAGAATTTCCCAACCTAATTTGAAATAAGATTATCTTTTGTCCCTCCAGAACCTTAGAAGTCATCTATGATGACAGCATATGAAAAAGGTATTACCAAATGGTAAACAACCCTGCAACAACGCTATTATGCACAATTTAAAAAAAAAAAAAAAAAAAAAGAAACAGACCAAAGATCTGCCTAATTAAAGCTTTGTTTAGAAGTGTAGAGAGTGCTGAATGTGTGTTAATTCAACACACAGTGGTTCAGGACTCCCACATTTCTATCAGAGGTCATTGCTCAATTTCGTGTGCCACACGTGTAGCCAAGGAATCAAGTCAAACCTGAACTCAAAACCAGTCTGGACTATTAAAATTGGACTAGATGCATTACTTTGAACTCTCTGATCAACTCAAGCCAGATCGTAATTCTTCTGATGACCAGTTCGTAAGGTTCAAGATAAAACCTGATGTTGCCTATCAATGTCAGTTCAGTGAAGAGTGCAATTACATCCACGAGAACGTGCAAAGCTGCATCACCTCAGAGGCTCTCAGTTCCTTCTCTCTTGCTTTTTCTCTCACATATACAGAACAAGCCCATTACACTGTCGTGTAATGGTTCAGTTTCTATTCATTTTCAAGGCACAGAAAGCCAGTCATGGTCAGTAATTTGATGGCTGCTACATGTAGCATTAGCATTTCTATCCCTAATATCTTATACATTTCTAACTCTCGTACTGACCAGACGCTCTCCCACTGTTACAGCTACTCTATACCACTCATGGAGCAAGCAGATTTTTCCTCTAAGTGATTATTCAGGCAACACTAGCGTGATAAGCTATTTACTTTACACCATTTATACTGACTACAATAGYAAAATTGCAGTAAAATATTAAAATACAAGCCTGTATGTTAATGATCCCTCATTAAGAAAAAGCAGACAGACATTTACAACTTTTTTCATCTAGAAGCAGTCACAGTATTTTTAAGTTGTGAATACAAACTTCAAACAGTATCAAACAGAACATTTTTATCTTTCAAATCACAGCACCTACCACCACACAGAGCAAGTCCCTGTTCACCTTAAGAATTTTTGCTTACAAGCAAATAATTACTGAAAGTCAATTCTCAATCTGTGTTGTTAATGAGTCTTAGAGTACCGGTTAGATCAATATTGACTTGATAAATCTAGGGTACCATTTATGTCCTCAGAACTGCAAAACCAAGTATGAAATATTTCTACTCCATAACCTGGCATCAAAAGAACTTACACTATTCTCAGCCACAGATGGGAAGAGTACAGACAAACTCATCTGTTAAAGCTCTTCACTTGAGTTTATGCCACAGAAATGACACCCTTAATTTTTGCCACCATAGTAATGTGCATATATACATTTCTCTTGCAGGCGAACATGAATCTGTTCTCCCAGAATCAATGGTCAGTGCTGTTTTAATTAATAAAAAAGTTGGAAGATCAAAGTCATTTACAGAACGTGTTCCTGTCAGAAAGGTCAGACTGGAGATGACCAGCAGTGGCAACGTACRAGACAACTCACCATGGCGTACCCACCTGGGAATTCACCGCCTGGTGCAAGCCTCTCGTCAAGGAGTTACCTGGGATCTTTCCCACTGCAAGAACAGACCATGCAGTTTTGACAATCAGAGACTGATTTCAAAGGGAAACRGCACACTGCAACCCAAGGAATTAGAAGGAGCAAGTGAACTATCTGAGCTCAGTCAACTGGGAAGTTCAAGCACGTTGAACAGTTTCAGCAAAGAGCATGGCAGCAACGTTTCAAGCACCTGCCAAAAGCCACCTCTGAAATCAGCCACTTCAGCAATTTGGACACATCAACATATTTCTTCTACAAAATGCATGCCAGCCTGCAATAAACTGAACTTTTACCCTTTCCCTAATAAAAAAGGGCCCAGAATTTCTGAAGCAGCAAGAAGGCTTGGGTTGTATGTCTCACACTGAAGACATTCAGTAATACATAAAACTTAGTCAAAAACTTGACTAAAAATAGTCTTCCTAGTTACACTGATTGACTGCTGAGGGTCTACTACTGTTATTAGTCAATGAAGATCCTTACTATATAATCYGTTGTTTTACAGTACAGTGTAAAATGAGATGTTCTCATGAAGATGCTGGGCTGCAATGACAGATACTCACGTCTGCTATTTGAGATAAGAGCAATGTTAACTTTTTTTTTTTTACTATTTTCAGGTTACTGATTTTAGAAACTTAAGATTTTATCACAGCAATATTTGAAATATCTGAAAGAGCTATAGCAAAGACTAGTAGAACTACTGATGAAGCAACTAGGCTAAATTTCAGTATGGTACTATTTAATTACACAATAAATAAGTAACAGATGAAACAGTATTGAAGGTGATTGGCACACTTAATGTATGATTTCATCATTCACTTTCCTCGAAAAAAATATTCAAGATACCTTCTGATGTCTGTATTTTTAAAATCAATGAATAAAACCTCTGCTCATTTCTATTGTTGTTTTAATGGGATTTAGTAAATGTCACCTTTTTCTTATATATAAATTCTATAATAACATATTGTTGGTTCCCCAGTATTTCATTAATTATTTCAGAACTTTTGTTTTCTACTTAGCTCCCCGATACCGTATATCAACGTACCTTCCTTACCAGGAGTATAAGGCATCTTTCTGCTGTTACAACTGTACGCGCACAAAGGGGATATAACCATTTCAACTACACAAATCTAACTGCAGTAGTACAACTATTTTTTATAGATAGAGTTTAACATTTTCTCTCGTGGCACAACTGCACCACGAACCTGTGCAAGTTTTTAAAAGTGAGTAGTTATTGCTGGTCTCCCCTCCTGCAAGATCTTTAGAGGAAGGAGACCCTCTTTTGCGGATGCTTTTCAATGACAAAAACATTAGCTACGTATCACCCACTTCTGGCTGCAAGTATTCAGACAGGTCTCTTTCTCAAATGTAGGCATCAGAAAAATTGAAGTCTTGAAATGTCTCCCCATTTCATGATGACATTAATTTCGAGCTATACACCTGGCAGTCACTGGCTCTTCTGAACCATTCCGTATCTACCTGCGCCCTGAAAGGACAGCAAAATGAGGATCAAGTGGACAGTCCACAAAGCTTTTCATGATCCCTGCAAACAGTCTGCAAGCACACATTCCCAGTTACCACCACTGTCTCAAAATCACGCCATCCACACATAAAAAAAAGGACGAAAAAAAAAAAAGATGCCAAAGATGTTCAGCTGTGGTTTATGTCCTTCTACACACAAACTCTTCTCAGCAAGAAAGATACCTTATGAGGGGATGGTGTATCTTGAAAACAGAATACCAATGTGTAAATAAAATCCTATTGTCAAACAGATAGCAGTGTTATCCATTTCTAAGAGAAACTACCATTTTCTTTGCATCCAACACAACTTCAAACCATTAATCCTTCACACAATTCCACTGACATTTGTTGTGCTTGATGGAGGATACTACATCTGGAGATGTTTGCACAGATCTGTCAGAGCCTACGCTTCCATCGCAGGAGATTCACAGCTGT
Organism: Oceanodroma leucorhoa; assembly: GCA_030449065.1. Lineage (NCBI taxonomy): Eukaryota > Metazoa > Chordata > Aves > Procellariiformes > Oceanodroma > Oceanodroma leucorhoa. The sequence goes on along the minus strand of JASVER010000021.1, from coordinate 6,259,411 downwards.
AACACAGTACTTTGTTAGGTCCACAAAAATAGAAAAAATATCATGGAATAGAATGCTATTTTACTCCTCCTGGCCAAATGTCATTTCCTCTATGCTACTCAACACGTTTCAGACCCAAACTCTGTAGYGTCCCACACCAATCCGGCCACCACCAGCAGGTAGGCAGGCACCTCAACTCCTGGAAGTAACAGTCCTTAAGATAGCGCTGAAAAGCAATAGCTATTACCAATAGCCATGAGTACACCACAGTAACTCCCGAAAAATTTTCCACTCATCAAATCATTTAGGTTGGAAAGRACCTTTAAGATCATCAAGTCCAACCGTTAACCTCGCACTGCCAAGCCCACCACTAAACCATGTCCCTAAGCACCACAGCTACACGTCTTTTAAATACCTCCAGGGATGGTGACTCCACCACTTCCCTGGGCAGCCTSTTCCARTGCTTGACTACCCTTTCAGAGAAGAAATTTCTCCTAATATCCAATCTAAACCTCCCCTGGTGCAACTTGAGGCCATTTCCTCTTGTCCTATCGCTTGTTACTTGGGA
>JASVER010000021.1:6079130-6258714 GCA_030449065.1 Oceanodroma leucorhoa | reverse complement strand
CCAGCACCTCAATGTCCTTCTTGTAGTGAGGGGCCCAAAACTGAACACAGTATTCGAGGTGCGGCCTCACCAGTGCCGAGTACAGGGGCACGATCACCTCCCTGCTCCTGCTGGCCACACTATTCCTGACACAGGCCAGGATGCCGTTGGCTTTCTTGGCCACCTGGGCACGCTGCCGGCTCATGTTCAGCCGGCCGTCGCCCAGCACCCCCAGGTCCTTTTCCGCCGGGAGCTTTCCAGCCATTCTTCCCCAAGCCTGTAGCGTTGCCTGGGGTTGTTGTGACCCAAGTGCTGGACCCGGCACTTGGCCTTGTTGAACCTCATGCAATTGGCCTCGGCCCATCGATCCAGCCTGTCCAGATCCCTCTGCAGAGCCTTCCTACCCTCAGGCAGATCAACACTCCCACCCAGCTTGGTGTTGTCTGTGAACTTACTGAGGGTGCACTCGATCCCTTCATCCAGATCATTGATAAAGATGTTAAACAAGACGGGCCCCAAAACTGAGCCCTGGGCAACACCACTTGTGACCGGCCGCCAACCGGATTTGACTCCATTCACCGCAACTCTCTGGGCTCGGCCGTCCAGCCAGTTTTTTACCCAGCAAAGCATAGGCCCGTCCAAACCATAAGCAGCCAACTTCTCCAGGAGAATGCTGACATAGGTTTGGGAAGAGGTGTTCATTGTGATTTTTCAGGTTTTCTAGTGTTTTCAATTAACTGGCCTGCCCAGATTAGTTTCCAGCTCAGATGCTGATTTCTATTTCTGGGTAGGCATGAGACATTAATATAGAACCATAGCTACATATTTTTTTTTTCTTCACAGTGGTTACAGTTTTTAAAGGAAGATTAGAAATAAAAAAAAAGATAAAACAGATATGCATAATAGGTATAGGTATAATAGGGAGAAAATACTAGATAACAACTAGCCCATATGAAACAAGAAACTATCTGGAGGGAAATATTTAAAAAAATTCATTGTTCTTTGATATGTGGCATACATTAGCTTTCTATTTACTTGTCTTGCTGATTTGTACTGCTGCCTATCATTATACTGGAGTGTTATTTTTGTTATATATCCAAGTCTGTAGACCACAAGAGAAMTAAATAAAGCTAGAGGAATAACTGAAAGAAAAATCCCATGTTAGCAGGAGGCTACGATTAAAACTATTAAAAAATTAATTCATGATCATTTTGCCTAGATACTTGCAATGACACACTTGAGAACATTTTAGCGAATGCAACTTCAACTTTTAAATCTTTTAAATCAGTATCACAGATAGTTTATAACCTTATCTAGCCACTTACCTACTCTATAAACCCATTTGAACTAAATTAGTGATATTATTTTCTGCAAACACTTTTAAATTGATTTTAAAGTGCTTTGAATTAGTTATCTTAATTAAACACAGACCTTGAATATCTTGATTTAAAAGTCAGTGCAGGCTTATGCATGGACTAAGTAACTAACTCCTTTGTAAGCACTTYCATACAAACACTTTGTCCTTTCCTGAGGCTTCTCTAGCATATTACTGTGCTTTGTACTGACTGGAACTTATTTAGAAAAGGCATTTTGCCTCCAAAGAAGTCTTTCAATTTAATTCCCAAGGACATTATGGAAGAACAATTTCAGTAAATTTTGATTTCTTAGTGGAGTAGTTTTAGCTATGAGAAAAGTTCTATACTTACATTTCAAGAGACTGAAATATTACACAGGCACATTGTCTAATGAGAATTTTTTTTTTTCCTAAAGCAGCTGTAGTAAAAATGAAACAGGAAAACATGAGAAAAAAATGGAAAACTTCAAATATTAGAAAGTCCCAGTTCTCATGTGCACCTGATTTTCAAAACCCTTTACTGTTAGCTTCTTCATGTTTGGACATCATGGGACAGTAACTTTCATCACTCTGTTACCATAGCTTTAGCTAAGTTTCAAGCATWGAACTCAAGACTGCCATAAAAGCAATTTTACTCTTATTTTATCAGTAGGCAAACTTGACTGATTTATGCACAGCGGGGAGCCTAGAATCCTGAAATTCTAGTTCACTGTCTTGTTCACAAGTTCATGATACCTGTGAGGTCCCCATTTCCAAAGCTGCAGTATGCAGCACACCCACTTAGTCTGCATGACTGCCTAAGAAAAATGTTTTACATGAGGACTGTCCTGCAGGCCCATCCRTTCTGGAATAAATAATACTCCAGTGCAATGATTTCAGTCACACAACAGAGCAGTTAGAATAAAACCCCTTTGCTGCTGGGACAGCTGGTCACATGAAAGAATTAACCCACGAGTTAACTATTTCTGGTATAACCCATTAAAAGAACACATCTTTTACAGGCACCAAAAAGATTCCAGGAACAAGCCCCAACCCTTTGATGCCCTTGCATGCAAATACAACACTGAGCAGCCTACGTTGTACAGCGAAATGTCTGTGTTGCCGCCATACCTACTCCCACCCTAGGACATTACGAGGACTAGAAGTGACACTCCAGCACCACCTCAGATGGTGCTTAGTATCAGATTTCCCACACACACACACTATGTATTCTTCCAGCCCAGCCTCTGAACCCAGGTTAAGTTTTAACAGYCCCACAACTAGGCAAGAACCTGCCCACCACCCCTGAAAGGGAAATACAAGCCCACACACAACAGCTCACCCTGAACACTACCCTCAAAGAGCACAGCAAAAAAAATCACACGTTGATCCTCCCTGGCACCTTTCACAGCACCTCAGCCTTTTGCAAAATRCTCCCTCTCAGCACTGACAGGAATTTCAGCCCCTTTTGCCTCACAAATGGGGCGGCTGCAGCACACCCAGCCTCCTCCAGGCCCCAACCCCTCCTGGAAGGGAGACTCGCTCAGGTAGCCAAGGGCCGTGCGGACCCCCACCACCACGTCGCAGGRGACAAGCAAACCAGGCTGAGCTATAAGACAGTACGGGGACAGCAGCACCTGCCCCGGCGCGACAGAAGGCCAACAAACACCTCGCCTCCAAGTGAGGGCAGGACGCTAAGATGGCGGGTGGAGCGTGGCTTCAACCACGTGACGAGCTCCCGCTTCCCTGGGCCTTCCGGGGTTCCGTAGGAACCTGCTTCGCCCCGACAATAAACGCCTGGAGTGACGTATACGTGGGCCCCGCCCCTCGCGCCTATCCCACCTCCCGGAAGGCGAGCGGCGGGTGCGCAGGTAAGCGCGCGACAGCGCCGCGGGGGGCGGAGCTTGACCTTCGCCCCGCCCCTCGCCATTCCCGGCCGTTGCTGGGGTCCGAGGTGCCGCCCCGGCCGCGCCCGGCTCCTTCCCCTCAGGGAGKGCGGCCCCCGCCAGCCCCGGCGCCGCGCCCGTGAAGGGGCTCGGGGCAGGGCGGAGCAGCTGCGTGAGAGCCCCAGCTCCCCTCAGAGACGGCCTGGGCCCCGAGGCCCGGCCTCCGCCGCGGGGCGCAGGTGGGTGCCCGAAGGCCGCAGGCGGCGGGAGCCCCGTCCCCTCCCCCGGTGCCTGCTCGGCCTGGCCGCCTCCCGCCTTGGGGCTGCAGCCTCACCTCCAGCGGGGGCTGGTTGCATCAGGAGGCTCCTGCTGTGGTTGCCGGAGTGCTCCCCGGCCGCGGTGTTTCGGAGGTGCCTAGCAAGGACGGCGGCTTTGTGGCCGTGCTTAAAATCCCGCGGTGACACCGGTGACTTGTGGTCGAGGTGCTGTCGTGGTAGGAGAGAGACTGGATGTGCCCCTGGGGAGGCCAAAGGGTTTCCATACTTTCATTGGGCTTCTGGCTCGTGGGTTTTTTTGCACATGATGCTGCGTCAGTCTTACCCCTCCTTTAGCCGTGAAGGGATGTATCATAGTTGTGCCGGGCAGCTTTCCTCCTTGTTTTTAGGAAAAAATAATGTGGACTGCTTTATTAGTGAGCCACTCTCAGAATCCTCTGTTCCCTCAACAATTTGGCTTTTGAACCTTATTTCTGTATTTGTTTTCTTTTATGTCATATATAAGACTAACTGGCTTTGGAGGATGACATTTTAGTTACAAAAACTAGTCTTKCATTCAAAATGGCCTTTGGGAAACACCCCTGATTGTTTACTCAAACTCATTTTGAGAAAGTCCCTTTAAACTCTTACCGAAACTAAAACTGTGTCAGGAGCACTTGTGGTGTTGGGTGATGGAAAAGTATGTCATAAATGTTTTTGCTAAGGATTCTCTTGCAATTTAGTTATGTGAAATAGGAATTTATGATAAATGTTAGAAGTGTTACGTATAAAATGATAGCTTTTGTGTTTGTGAAAGCAAAATTTCTTCTTCTTTTTAATAGAGGGTTGGAAAAAGTAAGACTCCAGTGGTGTTTTCTGGTTTAATAGCTTAGTAAGAAATCACAAACTTATAAAACTATAAAATAGTATTGATAAAAAGATTAATGACCAGTTTACAAATGCCACTTGTATTTAAAATTCATAGTCTTAAGCATAGGTTGCAATTTTAGACTTTATCTGGGTGCCCCAAAGCCATGGGTATCTTTTTTGTTTCTTAACTTAAGTAGAATTTTAGCTATGCTGTAGCTATAAAATGGTTCTAACCTAAAAGTGGGAAAATGATGGTTACAGGTTGATAATGAGAATTGCCTGACATGTTTTGGGAAAGGGGGAAAGCTGCATTAATAACTTCAACGTGATCTTTTGAAAATTGAGCATGTTTGTTGCTTTCTGCTTTGTAAATGCCATGTTTTGCCTTGGCCCTAAAATATTAATAACAACACCGTCCTCCCAGCAAGAAAAAGAATGCATGGTTGTCTCTTCTAGTTTGGACAGACACTGTGCAAATTRTAGCAAGCAAACAGGAAGGGTCGTTAAACCATCCACTTGCTCAGTTAATCCTTCTGACTCCTCTTTAGAAGAGACTSTTGTCTTTGCAGCATTCAAAGATTCTTTGTAGCTCGCTAAGGCTGGGATTGACGTAAGGTTAACCAGTAAACTTACCACACAGTGGATGTTTGCCTGCGTGTTTTTTTTTCTCTCAAATAGTGTTTTTCTGGGTAAGGAATGGTGTTTGAAACTGGAAAAATGGATAGAAATGTTTTGTTTCTGCTTTTCTGTCCTCTTTTCTCCTGAGAGCTATATGCTAATAAACAAGAATGAGAAAGRGAAACCACTCTGAAAGAAAAGTGAAACTGATTAATCAAATTTCAATGCCAGCCTTAGTGCATATATGCCAACATTTTAAATGCTTTTCTGTATAAATTAAAGGACATCTTCCATATGATTCCCAGTATCCAAGAGCCAAAACTCTCTCATGCTTTAGCATGCACATAGATATTCTTTGGGGTTTTTTTCTGTTGAGGTCACTGCACCCATCTTCTTTGCCCTCTCTGCCTTCCCTATTTCTTGGGGGTTTTTTTTCAGGGACATGCTGATTCACTCACAGAGGTTACTGCTTTCTCTGAGCTGAATTAGAATAACCTGTGGTGATGAATTCTGTCTAAACTCTTACCTGTGAGCCAGGGAGCTGCTCTGTTCTCCCCAGTGATGGGTACTTTAATGCCTGGTGCAGATTTAGAGTACGTGTCATCTCTGATCTCCGCCTTTCCACTTCATGTTGCTTGTGCCCCAGTACCTGTTCTAGCTTTGCAGTGGGAAGTGCGTCTGTTGGACTATGAAAACCCTGCTGTTCCATCTTTGTGAAACCAGAATTTTACGATACCATTTTATGATACTATTAAACTTGTTTGCTTGACAAATGATTGAGATCGGGGAGGGGAGGCACAGATCATTGTCCACTCAGCTCTCTGCGCTCTAGCTGATCTCGCTTTGCTGGAGGGCTGTGAGCTTTACCTTATGGTCTTCTCATGGTGGAGCTTGCGGTTCTAAGATGTTCCCTCCTGACGCTTCTTTTCTGTCTTCCCAAAGAGAGCAGTAATTCATGTTGAACCGTCCACTGGTGTAGAAAGGCTGTTAAAGTAGGGAAGTGGGAGAAGCAGGAAGGCAGAGGTACAGCAATGACGTGTTTTAGAGGGGAGGTGGATTGAGCAGCCYTGTCCAGGACAGGGCAGAAGAATTGAATCGTGGATTTTGATGAATYGGCGCCTTCTGCAATTTCAGCTCACATGAGGGGTCAGGAAGAGGTTTAATTTGTCTTGAATTGGCAAGGTCCAATGCAGGGGGCTTCTGAATTATCCCTACTSCAATCCAGGTTTCACCCCCTTTCCAATTTGGATTCAGGTTACCCTCCCCACCAAAACGCATGGAATGCATTTTATACTCAACYTTTTTTTCAGAGTTCCGAAATGTCACTTAGACTTCTTGAGAAAGTACAATAGCTTAGTACAGGAAAGCTATATTAAAAAATTGATTATTTTTCTTTCTCTCCCATTCCAATTCTGCTTTTGTTTTAAAAGAATGGCACAAAAGAAGTATTTAATAGCAAAACTGACAAGTTGCTTAAGAGAGGACAAAATTCAGCTATGGAAACCACCATATACAAATGAAAAAAAAGAAGCTGGTAAAGAGATGAAGGTAAATATTCTCTCTGACTTGATGTCATGCGTCTTCCATGTCATACTGCTGGTGCATTTTCCCAGTYTTCCTTGCTGTTTTCTTAGGAGCTTGTACAAAAATATTCATCCAAGCTGAATATCAATGAGAACGAAACAGAGAATATGCTTGAAGAAATACGGTGTAAAGCAATTGAGCGTGGAACAGGAAATGAAAATTTTAAAGTGACTGGGATTGCRAGACTTGATATATATCTGCCTCGTAGAAAAGTAAGTGACATTGCAGAAAAGTCAGGATAAGTAGCTTTACTCTGATGGCCTTTTGAGTTCTAGATATGTATTTAATGCAAATATTTTCACTTCTTCAACKTTTTCAGGTGTTCCATATGAGAGATGTATTAGGTATATAAAATGTGGGGGGAGGAGGAGTTATGTAGGTATATTTCAGTTTCCCAGGTRTGTTGGAATATCATGGCAAAGGAATATAATATTGGGAGATCAGTAATTATCTTCCCTTTAGGGTTTAATGAGAAATTATCTTTCAATTAAGAAAAGTAAATTAGATTTAAGTATCTATCTAGTTCAGTTTGATTCCTTCTGACGTAACTGTTCATATTAGCAGTAAAGAGCAGATGTATTTTTTTTAGCTGTAAAATATCTACAGTTGAGTTAGCATATGAATATCACTGTATTACCACAGCTTTTGTTTAAGTGACAGCTTTAATTTAAAACAAATTCTCTTYAAGTGCAATGAGCAACTTGAACTTGGTGGCATCTTAGGCCATGTATGGCTGATGACATTGAAAATAACTCCTTTAGCTTTTAACTGTGGCATGTGCAATGTTCTTACAGTGATGACATTATCCTCGTGTCACTATTCCAGCCCAGGCAGCTAACTAAACTTACTTTAAAATAGGTATGACCAGTGTTTGAACTTGGAAATGAGAAGCAGGATTTTCTGTTGTGATGGYACTCATCTGTTCCCTTCTAAGTCAGGCTCCTAAAAGCTTCACAAAGRTGGAACTGAATTAAGTCTTGCCCTTTTAAAGCCAGGCTTCAGCCTCTAGTTTCACGCATAAAATATGCCAGAATAATGATGTGAATCTAACTAAATCAGTGTCAGRCTGGTCACCATACCAGATTCTGTGGCTACATCTACCCTAATCAGCTAAACACAAGGGGGGTGGGGGGGACAGGCTGGCCACTGTTTGGTGGACATCCATACTGTCAAGCTGTTGGCGTYGGCTCTGACGCAGTTTAGCCCAGGCCCCCTGGTATCCTGCCAAGCAATGCCCAGGCACAGTGTGAGGGCTGACACGGGCCAGGGACCGATCTCAGGTGGCACTTTGGATACAGCTGCTCTGCTTTGAAGGTTGAGAGGATTCAACCATACGGATGTGAAGTGTCTGTGCAGGTTGGTCACAGGACAGAGAGCAGACCCTTGGTTAGGTTCTTACTAATACGAAGCCTCTTAACTGGGAATATTTCCCCCTTAAAAACAGTCTCTAGCAAGCATGACAACTATCTCTAATCACTTCCTAGTTTTGGTCATGTGCAGAAGCAGCATCTTCCCCAGTACTGTATGTCTTCATCCACTCCGATAACAGTGAAAGAGAAGTTCTTTATTTAGCTGTACCGAAGGTAGTAGTCTTCTTATCAGCAACAGAAGTGAATGTTCACCCTGGAAAAGGGCAATGTGTTTTGTTTTGTTTTGTTTTGTTTTCTGAAGAATATGTTAGATGGTAACCTATACTTCAGAAGGATTTTTTTTTTCTGAATACTTGCAAAAACGCAACACACAATCATAGTTGTTCTCTCTCCTGTAGTGAAAAATAATTACCAGGGAATGTGATGGGCTAAAGGGTAGAGGGTGTTAAGTGATTGCCATGCAGTTAAAACAAACAAATAATTTCATAATTTCTCTTTACAATGCTACTGGGCATAGGGGAATTAATTAATGTAAAATTTCAGTTTATCTAATCTGGGGCCAGAGACACTAATAGGAATTAATCATAACTTAGCCAGTCACAGGTAAGTGGCGTAATTACAAAGCAGAGTTAAGATTGGAAGTGCGTAATTAAATTAGTCAGTTTAAATTGTTTTGTTCAGAATTTAGATTTATCTAATTCTGAATCTTCTGCTGTTATAATGCTCATTTTTAGCACTGTATAGCAAGTACAAGACTCCCTACCCAGAAATTACTAATATGTATCCCCAACCGTAACCCTGTTAACATGATTATTATTTGAAAAAGAAATTGTAGTTGTTGTAAAGCAATTAACTAAGAAAATGTCCAAAGTATCTTGATATCATGCTTTTTTTCCTTCCCCCCTTCTTTCCCCCCCACCCAACATAAATACTACAGAGCAGAAAAATCCCACTGGAAACTAACCTGTTCATCACAGGCAAGGAGCTCAGATCACAGTAAGTATAATCACCCTTGGTTCTTATCTAATGAGATAGCATACCATCATACAGTACTAAAAAAAAAAAGACAAACAGAGCACTATTTGTTTGATTTAAACTTTTTCTTAGCATGTATGTTTGCTCAGTACCTCTGAATAGGATGTCCAGTGTCCCTGTAGGGCAGTTCTTCATGTAAGAAGCTGTGGTTTAACAGGTAGAAAACAGGGAAGTTGCAACGGTGGAAGAAGATAGCTCTCTGTAAATCCCCAGCAARTACCTGAGAAGGCACTAGTGATCAGTATTCCAGATCTGTAACTAGGCAGGTCTTCTGAACAGTGAACATTAGCTTCTCTTCCTTTTGTGTTTTTAAGCCTTATAAAATCAGATTCTTTTCTGTCTGTTTTGCTTTTTCCCTTTCTGTATCCCAGATTTTCCCTATATGGTACACAAATCTTTCTGATGATGTTATCTTACTTCTAGCAGCCTTTTATAGCAAAAGTTTTAAGCCAGTTACATTTTGAAGTCTTACTGCTATTCTAACAGAAATACTGTATAGCCTCACAAATTTATATTCATGGATGAAATTATTTATTTCACAGGATAGCACAGGAACATGCATTAAAAGAAAATGCTATCAAAATAATCATAAATAAGAAGCAGCTTGACCTGGGTATGTATCTCTAGTTGAGTATACTTTTATGATAATTTTCTAGTTTACTGATTGTCAGAAGAAAAATTTCTTGCAACTTTGTTAATTTCAGAAATTCCCAAGGAATAGCAGTTGAATTTGTCAGGTTTATTATTCCTATACAGGAAATGTAATAAATTATAATGATCAAAATTCTTAGATAGAATTAGAGCGATTATAGGAATCCTGTAATAAATGTTGAAAATCCATTTTTCAAGTGTTGAAACACTGAAAATGCACATTTAAGAGAAACCCTAAATTTCCTCAAAAACCGTACTGTGTAATAGCACATGCAAAAACTTTTTGTAACRCTTTACACATGTTCAACTTGTCAGACATGTTGTGGGAAGTGATGACAACAGCTTTCTCTTTATTGATGGCCTAAGCATCTGACATATTTATTTCCCTTAGAATATGTCAGAATTAGAGCCATGGAATTGACAATAGGAACTCAGATTCAATTCCCAGTTCCTCTGTCCTGTTACTATTGCAGTGTATGATCCTGGACATGTTGTTATTCCAGTTTTTGCCTGAAGAACGATTAACTGAAATAGAAACAGTCGTATCTTTTGAATGTTTTGAAAAAAGCAAGCAAAGAAACATACCAATCATTTAAAAAGCACTTTTAAGATGCAAGTCTGATTCTAATTTCTGAGTTTCTGCTGAATATGTCAGTAATTGGCAGGGGTTTTGACTGAGTTCTGGAGTCTAGGAATTACTGTAGTTCTTCAGTACAGTATGAGTAAGGCAAGGGGCTGTTCAGGTTTTGTTTGTGGGTGGTGGTGTTTTCCTCCCCCTGCCCCACGGCAGTACAATGTAAAACGGTCTCTCTTCACAACGAGAGTATTTGGATTGTATTCATCATACTCTATTTTGCAGGCAAAACCCTTGAAGACCAGGGTGTAACACACAATGCAAAAGTGATGGTACTTCAACTGGAACAGAGTGATGAGGAAACTAAAAGAAAAGTTCAGGAAGAAGAACTTCAGTGCAAGAAAGAAAAAGAAATAAATGACAAGATGCAAAGAACTAAGAAGGGTTTGGAAATTCTAGCAGAGAGAGGTAAGGGGGGTTGTTGGGGTCTTTTGTGGGGTGGGGGGGAGATGGGTGTTCATTAATTCTTGCGCATCAAAAATTTATCTTAGGACCTTCAACATAGAAGAGTTCCTGTACCATGGCTGGATTTTAGTTTATACTTTTCTAGGTTTCTACCTAYTTGTAAACTGGATTTTAAGTTGACTAAAACTTCCTCTTCTACTCTAACTTGTATCACACAACTAGAATGCTAGAAACCATTTGGTACTTTCAGAAGGATATAATATGAATCAATTATTATTTAATTGGCACTTGACATTTAAGGGACTGATGACTTGAGAATAGGCTTTAAACTTATTGTAGACATAAGCGCAGTGGGATAATGTATTATAAGTCATTATATACTTTTTTGGGGGCTTACCTCRGATATGGCTGTGCATAACCACGGTTTCATTGTGCAGAACGGCTCACTTGTCATTCTCATCTGTAACATGGCTGTTCTGTTCTCACGGCATTTGRTGTTGATTGCTGGCAACTGTGGATTAAGTTCAAGGGATATAGTCAATTTAACAGTAATCGTTTTTCAAAATGAGGTTGTGTTTGTGAATTGCATTGCTAGATGGTGAGTTTAAATCACTTCTCTATTTTATTGTTTCAAAAATCCACAAACAAGAAACTGTGAAACTGAGTATGTAACGAATTCCTGTCAAATGCAAAAATACCTGAACAAAGCTTCTTTTAACGGTCAGTGACAGCCTGTTTSTTACTACAATATCAGATTTTGAACAAACGAAAGAARTGATTCCTTTTATGGATTTAAGGGGTAATTTAGACCCCAGCCCYTGAATCCTGTACMAGGCCTCTTTAAGGTATTTACCACTAACTGTCAGKTTTAGCACAATGCCAGAGTAGAGARTGGAGTCCGTAATGGGYTCACAGGCTGAAGGTTCGTGTGAAGTGTGGAAAGGATTTAACAACCCTTTTGTTTCATCTGAGAAAAATTGCAGGGCAGAAGCTTTTAATCTTGGGAAACTCCTGCTCAACTGTCTTTTGTTTACAAGAAAACCATCTTTTCATTTTAAATCAGGTGGAAGTGAAAACAAAATTGACAGTTTGGTTATAAGCATTAAAGATGTGGGGAAAGGAAGATACTGAGCTGTATTTTTTTATTTTTTCAGTTACATCAACCATGCTCAGTTGTGTTTTTCTTTATATTCTATGCGTTATTTGAGAAAGCATTTCAAATGTTATATCATGTAAAATGTTTTGTCTTCTGCAAAAAATTCTTTACAATTCATGTAACTTTAATGTTGTGTCTAAATTTCTGGATGAACAGGGCCTTTTCCTTAGTGACCTTTCTAAAAATTCCTCGCGTTTGTCTGATCAGGGCCATTTTTGGTAGGTCTGTCCAAAACACAGATGCAGCCTTTATATGTAATTCTGATTTTTTTGTTGTTTGCTTTCTTGTTTAACCGTGTACTTGCTGACATAATCTTACAACAGCAGAGTTACTCCATTGAAGGTGGTACTTAAACTGCTTTGTCTCATCTTTCAGAGGAGCACTTGGATCCAGATTCTGTTCCATACCTAGATATAGCTAATCAGACTGGAAGGTCAATTGAGATTCCTCCTCAAGCTAAAAAAGTAGGTAAAAGTATCTTACAGAGCTACTAAGACAGCTTTTTAAAGCTTGATTTGTGAAGCATTTCAAATATGGGATTGAAATACACTCAGACTTCTTTGSGATGTAACCCTGGGTCCAGTAGATGTTTGCTTAATAGAAATAATTTTGAAATAAAATTAAAGTAGAACTCTGCAATTGGGAATACTTCAGTCATCTGGAGACAGACCTTTGATTGCTGATCTAATTGCAGGTCTAATCTTGCACTGACCCCTGTGTGGTCCATGTCTTATTTTTGTGTTTTAAGATGAGCTTTAACTTTGTTATATCCTAGCACCTATTTTAAATTTTGGGTGCCCTAGAACAACATGAAAATMACTTGTTCATTAGGCCTCAGTTTCAGTTGGAAACTCAACGAGTCTTTCAAAACCGGACTCTTTTTTTTTAAAATAGTTTTGAGATCTTTTGCACTGTGACCCCTCTCAAATTTAAATTTGTTCACCATTCAAGAAAGTTCCACATTCTCAACTGAAAATATCTTTGGTTGGGTGCATGGATTGAATTACAGTACCAGTGACATACTTGATGTTGGCCGCTGAAGCAGAAGAATAGTGATAGATGCTGTCTTTTRAGATTGCTGTATTTTCTGAAGATAAATCAAAATCTTTACAAATACTTGGAATTACACCCAGTAACAAAAAAGATACCTCAGGAAGAAATGAGCAGGCCCCAACGTGTGCTAACTGCTGCCCTAGTCCCTTCTGAGGCATACTGTGCTTTCTGCATCATCTGGAGTTTCTGGATGATTGGAATAACAACTGTCCATTCTCATGATGCATGTTGTTCTGGTGAAGTGCTGAAAGTAATAATTCACCTGAGGAGTTAAAGCATCAAATGTTCAAGTGCACAAGATTTCATCAGTATTGAACGTGGGTGAGAAGAAATATTGCAGGTTATTTCTATCCAGAAATATTATTTACATTTCCATTTGTCATACTGCAGGAACTAGAGTGTTTTCCTGCCACGTTCAAATTTAATTTTCAGTTCTGAGGTTTTGCAGGAGGTGAATCATTAGGTTTTACAAGATAGTTGCAATAGCAAAGCAAAACAAATTTGATGCTGTTAGGAAGTATAGCACCCAGAAAAATGCTTAGCTYTTTATCACTCATCATTGAAAATCTGTCTAGGGTTGCATTCTTAAAATAAATTTGGTGCAACGTTTCATGTGTCAGTAACATTCATTGGTTTCAGTTAGACAATATCTAACATTAGCAGATGGAAGAAAAGTGTGACGCGATGTGAAATAGTACTGCTCTTACAGAACTGATACAATGGTATTTTTCTAGGAAGAACAGAAGCTCTAATGGATTACCTAAATATTTCTTTTTAGTTATGTAAGTGAGTTGGGGAGGTGCACAAAAAAGGTCTCAATCTGTTTTTTCTAGGCACTTGTGCTGGCCATGGGTTATCATGAGAAGGGCAGAGCATTAATGAAGAAGAAAGAATATGAAATAGCACTGCCATATTTGTTGGATGCTGATAAACACTTCTGGTAAGAACCTTTTTTGAGTCGTTGTGTCTCTCTTTCCTGTCAACCAAATGCAGGAACAGTATTAGCTCTACCTGTGCATGTAAATCGGGGCCTGTTTTGCCCGGGGTTACTTCACACCCCCTCTGCAGATGGGAAGCAGCAGACAAAGGCTCTGACTTGCAGTGACAGGTGGCTTCACGTAGAACAGCTGAAACAGATACCGCCACTGGGCAATTTAATCTTTGGTACCAACATAAACAGAAGCTGTCAATATTCATGTACTAGGCTATAAATTGCATTAGCCTGAGAGACAGTTACAGACACTCTTGCAATTGCTCCTGTGAAATAGCAATTTCTTGTAAAAGGTGGAGCAGATAGCTGCATACTGACTGATAGGTCAGTAACAATACCAGGGTTTCTGCAGGCAAACTACTTTCCTGTCAGCAGTCAGAGCCCTAAATTGCTCTTCTGAGATCCCCAGAAGTAATATTGTCCCCATCTGTTTCTCATCTGTATGCACACGCAAGGAGACCAGCACAGGACTCGGCACGTTCATGTACACTAAGGAAGACAGTTTCTCTGTCCTCTCAAAGATAACACAGGTTTTAATTCCGTTCTGCTTTTAAAGAGATGCTGTCTTAAATAGCAACAAAGTGAGTTGTGACTACTCTAATTCTTTGAGATGTAGTGTTATCATTAGTGCCCTGTGTGTTAGTGAATGTGGTGGGAGATCAGTGCTTTATTAAAGTTCCACTGACATCAGTTTGCTACCTCAAATAAGAAGTGTGTGCTTTCTCAAATATGTGAGTATGCATATTTCTAGCGTTGTTGTTTCATTAGTGTTAAAAAGTGTGTGGAAAAAATAAACCACCTCTGCCAAAAAAACAAAGTAATTGTTTTATTTTCCAGTGAGTGCAGCACAGAACTGCTGAATACCGTTGATAATTATGCAGTACTGCAGCTGGATATAGTGTGGTGCTACTTCCGCCTGGAGCAGCTGGACTGCCTGGATGATGCAGAGAAAAAGCTGTCCACAGCACAGAGATGCTTCCAGAGGTGCTATGGGGAGAACCATGAAAGACTTATTGATATCAAAGTATGCTGGTTTTGATTTAATTAGGGTGGCTTTTTTTTCTACATGTATTCAATTATTGTTCAAGTATTACAAGACTGACTTTTAGAAGTTYAAAGTTTTCTCATGCCTCCTCAGCCTGTAGTCCAGTTGTGTAATTAGCGTAGCAAAAGGATTGGACCTGACACAAAGGTTATGGCAAACGTGCGTTTATGTGCACAGACATCATCAGTGGTTTAGGTGTGATACTTTATCTGCATATTAAGTGTCTCATATTAGTGACTATGTCTTCTTTAAATGTGTAAAGTGTTCTATTGATAATAAATTGATGTTCTACCATATGCTTCTACCCATGTGCCCCTCCCYTTCCCGTTTAAACAATTCTTTAGGGAAGCTATGGTCGTGAGAAGGTTTTATTTCTACGGCTTTACCTCCTTCAAGGGATAGGACACTATCACAGTGGCAGAGAAAAGGAGGCTGCTGAGTATATTCAGAAGGTAAGACACCATTAGGTAAAACTTTTGAGTTGTTCACACTAGCTCCTGTGTTTGGGCTCTGTCTTGCACCTTCTCCCAGTTCTTTGCTTACTGAGAAAAATGGGGAGATTTTTTTGTTTGTTTGTGTGTTAGCAACAGTGTAAATAGTATCATTKTGTTCTTTCTATCTACAGGCCTCTCATTTATATGAAGAGCTGTCCATAGATCCTGATAAAGTTTATCGCCTGACACTCCTGGGATTCTCCGAACAGGAAGCTCGCCTTGCCCTGCGAGCATGCCATGGGAATGTGGAGCATGCTGCCAATCTTATCACCAACAGGAGAGAGGTATGGTGCACTGAAATTATTAATTCAAGGATCATATCAGTTGGGGTGTCCATAAGATCATGTTTTGGGTGACTAGTGCAACATGGTGCTCAATGAAGGACTTTGATTATCCTGCTTTGGCGCTGTTAGTATTACTAACAGTTTGACATCTGTTGCCACAAGTTTGAAACCAAAACTTAATACAACAAGGGAAGCTCAGTCCCAAAACAGATGGAACGAGAGCGCCAAAGACCTGTGGTTGTACCACGGAAGTGCATAGGAAGACTTTGCACCAGTGTTTGCTAGTCAGCAATGCTCCATATGGGAACAAAACCACCATGATCAAGCTGTCGCTCCTGGGCTTGGCTGGTCTGAAAGACAAGAGGCTGCACAATAAAGTGCTATGAGGGTAACCGTCAGGCTACACCATATTATAGCTTTGGACTTGGAAGATTCAGGAGGGGAGAAGGATTTTTTTTTTTGTGTTGAAGCAAAGGAAGCTGAAGTGAAGACAGTGTTGTCCAGATCYGAAGTGCCTGAAGTCACGTTTGGTAAGCTGAGGTGGCACTTCTAGACTTCAGACAGTGAAATGCRGATGGAAAAGTCCAACGGCTGAGAGAAGGGCTGAACAGAACTCCTTGGCTACATGCCCAGTTCTGACTAAATGTCCTTGGCAAGTCTTGTCTACAGGCCCATCTGCCAAACGGGTTTATCACTTACCACACAGGGCCTATAATAGCTCTGATRGCATAAGATTCGACCCGCAGAGGCTGCAGAGCGGAAGTATGGCAACAGTGCTAGCTCATGGAAATGCAACTTTATTTAGTAATGAGTGTCTGGCAGCACAGTCTGTATTTAAAAAAAAAAAAAAATCCCCTTTCCTCAAGAGATTCAAACTGAAAGAAATAAATCCAAGAAACCCTGTATGCACAGGGGAAGGCTGAAGCACTCCCATGCAATGAGCTTTGTGATGGCTGTGTTCTTGCAGGAAAAGGCACAGATAAGGAGGGAGGAGAGAGCTAAAAGAAGGCAGCGACGGGAAGACATAAACACTTTGAAAAGTATGGGCTATTCGGAGAGAGCTGCTCAAATAGCTCTTCATAAGACACAAGGAAACCTGGACCAAGCCTTTAAGGTAAGTGWTTTTCAGGAGCAGTACTTCTGTACAAAACACCTTGTTTGCTCTTTTATTGTGTGGCAGATTCTTATTTTCTGTAGTCTGTATTCGTTAGTTCATAGCTACCTCGTCTGAACTGTAATGGCTGAACTTCCACTTCCTGATCCAGTGAACCAGGTATCATCTAAGTTGGCAGAGGTTTGCTTATATCAGCTATTGGGCTACATACATACCCATACCGAGGACTATTATATTTCTATTGCTCTATTCTGATCCCTCTCTRTTTTATTGTAGTTTATTCTTGACAATCCAGAGTTATTGCTGGAAGATGATGATGATGATCCTGTGGCCATGGACCGGTTTCAGGTTCCCCGGGAAAGTATTGATCAAGTAAGTTAGACCTTTTGCTTTCTTAAGAGTTGGTTGTCTTGTTTCTGAATTATACCTTCAAACACACCAGATCTTCCTTAAGCAAAGCTGTACAAATTTTCTTTGACCCATGTCACTCAAGCTGTCACACTTCCACTGTTTGGCATCTGCTCTTCACGGTGAAGTCACACTCAGGCTAAAACGTAATCTGTGTGTACTTCCTGCCCGTTGCACCAACCTGTCACGCACRGATGTGGAGCGAAGTCTGTGCACTCTAATGCTCTATCCCCAGAAAGACAGCAAATGAGAAATTCATTCAAGTCTCTGAACACTGCAGTGCACAAGGGAAAGAGTTGGAATGTGTCTTTCTCATCCCAGGCCGCCTGAAAAGCTCTGCAGTAGTTAGTGTGGCTATGTAATTGATGTCATATAGGCAAGAAAACTATATTGCCTAGAAAAAGTAAATAGCATGTGCACCCTCCTGATACGCTGGAGTGCTTTGAAGTTTCCTTTTGAAAAACAGAAAAAGAATTAGTCTGATATTAAACAAGAGGCTCTTGATTCTGCTCAACATCCCCATTCCTTTAATAGGTCACTGCCCTGTTGTTAACTGTTCCAGTAAACCAGAGTCAGTGTCCTGGAATTCCTGGCATGCAGCGCTTTCCTCTGTGCAAGAGGAATGACTGTCAGATGCAGAGTCAGATTCCTGCCAGACCCTGGTGCTGGATGAGCTTGGATTTCTCCARATTTTTTTATTTTTTATTTTTTCCCCCCTCCTGTAGCTGATGTATATGGGTTTCAGCCGTGAGTCGGCAGAGCAAGCTTTAAAGGTCTTTAAAGGCAACATCCACTTAGCTTCCCAAACCCTTGCTCACTATGGGGGAGTTCTTCCTGCTTCGCTGCAGCTGTCTCCAGAAGGGTCCAGTCCATCAGAAGAATCAGCCTCATCAAAAGACTCGCCTACAGAGTCTGCAGGTAAGAAACATGGCATACAGCAGGCAGAGGAGAGAAGGGGGAAGGCTGTAGTTCTGGCTCTTGTACAGAACAGTTAAGCCATTTCTGCTTAAATACTGGTAGAGGGCCTTGAGCAGTGCCCCAGACTGTTTTTATTAGTATCGTGGTTACAGGCAAGGCATCCGTCACCCCAGATAAGCCATAGCCCCGGCAGTCAGTGACAGCCATATAGGGAGCCATAAGGGACACGTACCAGCTGTAGGCAGCGCGTAAGATGGACGCATCCCAGGAGAAGGGGGTAGCCTTCAGGGCCATCCTGGGAAGGGCTAAGAGGAAACGGCTGCTGAGCGGGCGATGGCTTCGGCACACAAGGCTGGAGGCCTCRGGTGTCCATGTCCTCACTTCCCCAGTGAGGAGCACACGGCCCTCGCCAGCCCACAAGCAATTGTAGCTTCTCCCAGCTAATTGTGCTCGCTCACACCAGTTCTCTTTAAAAACAAACCAACCTCTCCCTGCCTGTAYTCTTTCAGAGGGCAAGGACTAAGTTGCTGGAGCATATCCCCTGGACCCACTGCTGATACTAGTGATTTTTTGGCTTGCTAATACCTGGGTTCTGACTGCTAGGAAGTGGATTCCAAATCTGTGCTATACAGTCAGCTGATTTGACCACACRCTCCTTCCTCATGCCCCTTATGTGGTAGAACTGTAATTGATACCATTTAGCAAAGAGGAAACTTGCACATACTCTCTCCTGTGATTTGTCAGAGCTGTAGTGATCCCTGTTGTACAGCTAAGGGCTTTCCTACAGCTTTAAATAATAGGAAAAAAACCTGCTGCCCTGCAGTACCCTTTGCAGAGCTATTTTAACTGAGGTGGTTTTACAGAAATGGACTTGCAGAGCAGTCATGCTGGTGAAAGAGGGAAGGTACCAACTTCTTTGAATTTACTGCTGCTTTCTTTGTTGGAAGGTTCTTCTAGTTCACCAACAGATGAAGACATGGAGACTGATGCAGTCAATGAAATCCTAGAGGATATTCCTGAACATGAAGAGGATTATCTGGATTTAACACTGGAGGAAGAGGAACAGATCATTCACGAATACTTATCCTATATACAAGTACCACAGCATTAAATCCTATTACATCTACTTCAGTTATATGTATTTACCTTGACAAATTGAGTTTGGATTATAAATGCACCTTCAGCTTATCTCTTACTAAATGCCTTGAATTCAGTTAAACTATAGGTGGAACATTTAATTCCTGCTTATTTATAAATCTGCTTAAAGCCTACATTTGTGATACATTGTAATTTATTGTCATAGCAGAAAAATAGAAACATTTATTTTCAGAAGAAAATTTAATAGAACTAAACTATATTTTTATTGTGAAATAAGTTAATTCACTTAGTATTCAAGTAAAGAAGCATTTCTATACCATTTTAAAATACCAGCTTTAAAAAAAAAAAGTGAGTTTGTACATCAGAAACCTAGCTCATGAGGTTATAGAGGTATCAACTTACAAACTGTTCTTCTGAAAGATTTCTAAGAGTCATTTATGTATCTGTTGTGCATGGATTTATACTGTGTTCTGCTTGTCACTTCATGCRGGTGTTACACAGGCAATAAAGGTTAACTATGTGCTGCTGCTGCTTTTAGTAAGTCTTCTATGCTTTGGTTTTAGAAACCAGTAGGAACTACCCGGCAGGTCCGTGTCGTCAGACCCCAGTGACCTGTGTAGTGGTATTTCCTTTTATAACTAAATAACCAGTTTCCCTAAGCAGCTCTTGTTAACCTCCTGCAGGTGTGTGGCTTAAGATTGATGGATTTCATAGGGACTACAGGATTTTCTTTAATCAGCTGTTGAACAAAACTTGGCTCAGGCACTGTTTCAGCTTCAGCATTCAGGAGAAATATTTGGCTTTTTTTAGTGTGTTTTATAACATCCCATTTTCTCCTATGTAAGCACTCCTCTCCACTGGGAACAGAAGTTCCCCTGCTTGTCAGCTTCTCTTAAAAAGGGTTTATTTGCTTTCCATAACTTCAGTCCCACGGCAGAGGGAGCTCATGCCCCGTCTGTGCCAGGCGCGGTGCTGGAGCTGGTGGGGACGGGGGAACTGGCAGCTCTGAGCTCCGSTTAGAGCGAGGCCCAACAGCAGCTGCTGGAAGATGAACCTTCYGAGAGGTGACAGTTTATTCTTACCTAGAGTTTATGAGCGGGGAAAGGASGGCTTGAACTTTTGTAAGGGCAGACACCATACTGGAGGAAGCAGAGCTTCGACCTGCAGAATGACTGCTCAGTTCCAGTGGACGGACTTCATAGGCTTCAGTAGCGGATTTTTTTTTTCCTGGCTACCTTAGTCAAGGACAGCAAAAAGCAGGCAGTGATTACACTCTTAAGGAATTATTTGTATTTCCTACTTCTGCATCAAGAGAAGTGCTGTAAAAATTGAGTAGGTTTGTATCTCCTCCCAGAAGGTTGAAGCATTTCTAAAGCCAGGAATACAAGCYTCTGAGGAGAAAGAACAGCTCCAGCATCCATTATATCCTGTTTCTCTATAGGAGAGCACTGAGGAACCACGGGACAAAATGCAGCGCAAAACCAGAACATACAAAAGAATTGGAAGTGAGAAAGACAAACACAGTGATGGATATAGTTTTAACAAGAAGTAGGTGGGAAAGCACAAATTTATTCCTTCAGCCAGAGGGGTTCCCAAACCTACTGGCATTCTGGCATTACCTTACGCTAGCCTGTAGGCATGCACAGAGGGCTGTGCTGGGCTGTACAGGCACTATTTCTCCTCTTTGAAGTGGCTTGCATAGCAAACTGGCAGTGACAACTTAAGAAGTGAACGTTTGTCCTTGGGGAATTTAAAATTAGCATCACAACACGCAGTGTTTGTCAGAGAAGCCATTCCTCAATGATGTAATTCTGCCAGCACTGCCCCCCCGCCCCGTAACTGGGCGCAGTTTTACTGGATCAGCAGGGCAGGAAGCATTGGCTAAAAGTTTTAAGTTAATTTTGACCATGTATTTGAAGACACTGTGATATGTTTAGCAACAGACAGAAGTGGTAATGACTCATTAATTCCACTTTTTATGAGATCCGTGTCTATTAAATGTATTGGCTAATGCCATGTGCAGCTGCTGTATGGCCAGATAAGCTCTCGTATCTAACATACTGTGTGCGAAGTTTTAAACAAAAAGTAGAGCCCAGACCATCTGTGCTAAAGGCCTCCTACTTAGCATTGACCTCATAAGCAAAATAGAAATAAAATTAGCTGCATAGCAAGCCATCACCCCAGCAACCAAGAGCCACCATCTCATCAACATTTCCCACAGGGCCAGTACTGAGCTGCGACGAYGGGACCGAGAGGTTTACAGCGGAATTAGGTCTACGCTATGCAGATGACCTCCCAAATGAGTCTCTCTTGGTAGGCATTTAACATAATTAAAATGCTGTTTCCTCCTAGATGCGGAAACCTGCCAGGTAAGAGCTAACAAAGCTGCTTATCAGGAGAGGCAAGCAGGGTACGCAGCAGCCATGACAGACCCGACCCGATGATGCAGTGTTACGGTTTCAGAGTGGGGGGTCTTCGGTGCCACCACGGTGAGCGCTGAGCCAGCGCGTGTGGCTCTTTTTGTCGTCCGCTCTTTCCCTGAAGACTGGGCTTCGGTTTGTGGCTGGTCACTCCTTGCCCCRAGTAGGGAAACTGAGCTCCGGCAGTCTGGTGACTGGCGGGAGGCAGGGCAGCTCCAGGGCATGCCTGACTCTGGCCCCAGCAGCRAGGGAAAGGCAAGAAATGTTTCCAAAAGTATATGTTTATTTTTTTTTTCCATATTCCATTCATTCTTAACTGCTGTGCATCTGCAGCCAGCCAAATCCCCTCTAAATAAGAAGAAAATAAAAACTAGACAGTTAGTTGTCTGTAGATGCCACATGTTTATTAGTCCACCCTAAAAAAGGATTACAGCATTTTTATCTTGCTGTAGTACAGAATAAATAAAGACATAAAAATAAAAACATGTGGTTAGATATTTTTGTACTGGTTCTACAAAGAGTTATATCTGCAAATAGAAAAATATAAGAACCCTTGTTTATTCATGGCTCAGTGGTTATCAGAGACGCATGAACCTGGAAAAAGACTGGGAGAACTTCTCTTGAGTTTGACTGCTTATCTGAGGCTACTAACAACCTAGCAAACCAAGGCCAGACATAGCCTCATTAAGGAGGAAAGGTAACAAATCTAGAGCACCCAATAAATCTTCCCATTTCGCTCTCCCCTCCCCTGAAAAAAACACAATTCGACATTCCCAGTGGATATAAGGAAAACCTTTCCCCCATGAGGGTGGTCAAGCCGTGGGCCAGGCTGCCCGGAGGTGGTGCAGTCACCACCGTAGACCTCGTGCCTAATGAACAGCTTCCAACTCCTGCCAAGATTCCCTTCCGAGGAGCCCACCAGGAGCTTCCCATCTGGGGAACCGTGCCTGGGGTAAGCGGGTGGCTGGAAGCATACGCCCCTCGCAGCACGCAGAAGACACRTGTGAGGCCATTGATGCTTCCTTTGCTAAGTGTGAGATCGTAAAAGGTGAAAAAAGAACCCGCTAGGTTGTTGGGAGGAGGACAACTGCTGTGCCTTGGCAAACAGCTGACCTTGGTACAAAAGCTCTGAGGTTTGGCTTGTTCTCTAGCTTATGTTTTGTTAAAAAAATTATTCTCTGTCCTACTACTCCCAACTTACCAGAGGGTGTCCACCCTCCTTTAAACTCCTTCTGCTGAGCCATACCATCCTGCATTAGGTGGTCTAATCAGCAAAAAAAAYTACCCGAAGGTCAGCTGTGAAAATTGAATTCTTAGTCGTACTGCAGGGTACCTTTCATTTCTACATTCAGCTGAACAGAGGGCATGTAAGCAGGCAACAGGAACAGGAGAAAACATTTCTCATTAGATACTAGACAGGCAGAAGTTTGCAACACCTCTGTGCCAGAGGGAATTGAAAACAAGCAGTCATAAGTAAAGTTCTTCATTGCACACGTGCGCGCACACGCACACACACACAGATGTACGTCACCTGAACCACACTGCAGTCCCTCCTGACCCCAGTACTGCCCAGCTGAGAGTCATCTGCAGCGGCAGTATCTGACTTGAGTCCACCTGACAGTCACAGAGGATCCTGGCTCCTGAAAAAGAGGTTCAAGCAAAGCCATTTCCCATCTCTTTCCAAGTTCTGGTTTACATGGACACAGTGGTGCAGAAAACAAAAGGTTCAGCTTTGGTCACTGATGGAAAGTCTGTTCTGGACAGTCACATTAGTTCAACGGTCTCGTGTTCCCCATTTTCTTGCTGTACCATACAGCCGACTTTATTGTTGAAGAGACGAGACAGACTGCCCTTCTGAGAGCCCCTGCCCTGGGCAGACCTCTCCTTCTTCAAACGCCGCTTATTTCTCTTGCATATTCCCCGGATGTCCCAAATCCGTAGTGTGCCATCGTGGGAAGCTGTGTAGAGCAACTCATTGTGGATCTGGAACAACAGGGTCACATTTAATACCAAACCGTACAGCTAGGAATCGGCACAATCAAACTGTCAAAAATCAGAGCAAACACAGCTTGATCCTAACACTTAAGACCTCATAGCTCATTGCAAGAGCCGGTATAAATTATCACAAAAGCTGCTGAAGTGGGATGAGACATTACCAAGTCAGGACTCATTTCTCAGCCACTTCAGAGAGCCATAAAATATAAACAGCAAGAGTTATTTATAACCTAAACCCACTAGAAAAGCAATGGGGAACTAAACTCAATGTCAGATGGGAATTTCTGTGCTGTTTTCAGACCGTTTTGAAGATGAAGCTTAAGGAGGCACCAAAATCAGCATCAGTGGGCGGGGGGGGGTGGGGGGGGTGGGTCAGGAATGCTTCCCTTCTCACTTCCCTTCTTCTTTTGCAGTAAGTTACAGGTACAATTCCTCCTTCAAAAGTTGCTGTTCTTCCAAACCTGCAGTAATTTAACCTTGAT
This sequence comes from Oceanodroma leucorhoa, assembly GCA_030449065.1. Taxonomy (NCBI): domain Eukaryota; kingdom Metazoa; phylum Chordata; class Aves; order Procellariiformes; genus Oceanodroma; species Oceanodroma leucorhoa. The sequence continues at coordinate 6,234,637 of JASVER010000021.1, read as the reverse complement.
TCACCCCCCGTAGTTTCATTTTCTTAATGAAACATTTGCTGCTGTCGGTCATGTTTCCAATTGTCCTCACCCCRCCCTAGAAGTATGCCGTCGGTCTTGATCATCTTCCCCTTCCTGCGTCAGTCTGTCCGCCACAGGCGCTCACAGTCTCCAGAGACGGGCCGTGATAGCGAGCATCCCACCGGCAGTCTGGCTTGCACCAGCATGAAGCACCACACAAGCACCGCGCAGCCCCAGCCCCCTCATCCCTCACCCATCCCTCAGTAATATGCTTAAGATCATAGTAAGGTCGCCACTTCTCAGTCCTCTCTCTTCCCAGGATTTTTTGCCCTGTACACTTGAAAATGAAATTACAAAAAAAATACAAAGCCAAGCTTTGGTCTTGTCAATACTTAAGAGCTGCACAGACTGATTATATCAGTTATCACCCAAATGCAGCCAGGTGACCATCTGCTACACAACCAATTGGTCAATACCCAAGAGTTTGCAGTTTAAGACCAACTAGCCACTTGCTAATTCAGAAAAATAAACAAAAGACAACCGTATTTACAACTCTGTACACTTGGGATCAACTCCAAAAGGAATTTTATCTCCTCTCTTTTTTAATTTCGACTGTCAGCCTGCCAGAAATACTTACAGTGTCTCCCAGTCTTCATCAAAATCCTCACCCTGCACGCAGCTTTTACTGAGATCCTGATGCAGGGAGATGTGGATTCTTAAATGCACAAAGCATCCAAGGATTCAAACTTTCTCCCCAGGATTCCTTGCATGATACTGGTCTTTGCATTGCCACCAAGGTTTACTAATTCCTCCCCTTTTATCTTTTAAACACCGGTATCACCTGAGCCTAGACAATATGCAAGCAACTTTTCAGGGACTTTAACTTTCACAAAATTTTTAAGCCAGTGGCAGAGACTCTTCCATTTGTCTGGTAGGATGTGGGTCAAACATCAATACAGAGTTGCTTTGTCATCTTTATACCTCCAGAAAAATAGATCCTGATGGCAATATTTTATATAAACGTTTATACACAGRGTAGCACACGGAAATCACCACTAGCTCTTCACTAAGATCAGAAAGGATGGTAAGCACTTGCTCGAGTGTTGAGGGATGCCATGCCCAGGCGGGTTAGGGGTATAATGCTATATATTATTCTACWTGGATAAGGCAGAAGCTTCTTTTCTGCCTAGAGCATTGCACTTACCATCAGTGTCTTGTGAGGGAAGGGGAGGGGTCTCATGAGGTCAGTCTCCATTCCCTGCCCCTACACAGGGTCAGTTACATCTGTCTCATTTCTTATGGTTGCTTGTCTAACCTGACCTGAAAAACCTCCAATCACAGGCATAGGACTGTGTCTGGGGACTCATTCTGTGGTTTCACTCATCCTTATTATTATCAAGTTTGTCTAAAATTACAGAAGGAATATTCAAGCCTGTTACTTTTCGTCTTACCCTARAACAACATCCAATCCAAAACACACAGAACAGCTAGCCACACCAATTCCCACAAAACAAATGAAGGAGCAATCAGAAGTAAGAAATCCCAGCAAAGAAACCCCTTCCTGACCTGGATGCAGTTGATGATGAACTTGTGCCCTCGAAAGATCTTCTGCAGGACACCACTCTTGGAATTGAAAGCTCTTGCACAGGCATCACCACTTCCCGTGAACACTGCAACACAACCACASAACACAGCACATGGCCAGAAATCAGCAGCCACGGAAGGTCAGTTCCTGCGAGTCCAAAATGTACCTRAAACTAGTTCACAAAGGAGCGTGACGTATCATTTTTAGGCTTGATTCTCTTCTCAGTTATAGCACGTTCAGATCACTTTCATTTCGCTGACCCCAGCATGCTTGTTTTCATTCATATTTTTCAGAACACTGAACTGCCTTAAGCCTGAAGTTCCTACATACATCAGCATTTCACTCCACACACACTTCAAGTATCTATTTCTACTCTTCTCTTTCACATATATTTCCCTGCCTAAACATGCCGCAATAATTCTAAGCAGGCAACTTATCTCAACTCTGGTTTCAAGGATTTCCATTTGTTTTACCATAGTTATTTCCAGGTTTCCATTCAGTACTACAGTATCTTCATCACTTCTGCTGCATCAAGCAGCAGAAGCATCTGTACAATAGAGCTGCAAACCACAGTAACACCATTACCATCTCTCATACTAATAATATGAATTTGGCCTTAGCTTCATTGAAACATACCCTTTTTTTCCCCCATTTTCAACCATAAGCTTACTATCAATAGGTATGGCCCTCTCTGCTGAAATACCACAGTTAAATCTTCTGACCTCAGAGGTGACTCGCATGTGTAGGCAGCTTTACAAAGCAGCTTTATAAATTCTTTCAGTGTGGTAGATTTCTTCAGCTAAATCCTGTGGCTTAGGATCTTTGCAAGCAGTAGAGCCTTTTAAGTGATTCAAGGCCCAGGCTAYGATCTCTGTTTCAGTATGGCACAGAATATTTGAGGGTTTTGGCTATAACTCTTGTATTCTATGTGCTATATTGTACATGTGCTACAAGGAGTTGGGGGGGGGTTAAGTAAATTAAGCATGACCAGGGATTTTGGCTGTTCATCAGGTTTCCTTAGGGTATCTTAAMGTATTCGAAGAACAATTTCTCAGCAATTCAGGATCTTCACATCAGATCCCCGGAATTACTGCATCCGGAAACTGTAAGGCAGTATTGAATATTTAGATGTTATACTTAGCAATATGTCCAAAAAGGAGCATATTTGTGTGCTTTAAGGTTACAAACTGTCTTCATAAACACTCACTTTCCTTCACTTAACCCAAACTCCTCAAGTTTGTCTAGAGGTAAATATTTCAGAACTGCWAAAAGCAATATAGTCACTGCTCCCTGCATGTCATGTCTTTGCAAAAGCCACTAGCATGGAAAGAATTTTACAAAACTGAAGCRTCTGAAGACAACAGATTCCTTATCTTTTGGGAGAAGTCAGGCACTGGATTCCTAACGAGAGGTGAAGAAATTACCACGGCAGTAAATTCAGGACTACAACAAGAGACAAGAGAACAGGCTACCTACTGCCATCAGCTTTTCAACTTAAAATTAAACAGCCAGGAGGCTAGGTACTTCCTGGGTACACCTTCAAGAAACATCTGCATGTGGAAAAGCAATGTCATTTTATATGGGCCACTATAAATTCAATTGCCAACACAACCCTGAAAAAGCATTACGTCCCATTGTACTCATTGCAAATGAGTAACAACGTTGTAAAGCAGGGAAAAAGGTACAGATTTTTTTTGCAGTGAATGGAAATCACTTAATATTATTACACATACGCAGCGAGTAGGAACCAATTAAGAGCTGTTTTCACTATGCAGCTGTCAGTTTACTTAGCTATCACTATCAGGATTTTGCCTTCGACAGACATCCTTTATGTCTTTTGAACTGTCASTCCAGATTTAGGAAGCCTCTTTGCACCTGAGTTTCAAAGGAGAGCTGTTGATCTAACCCAGATTYAGCATTTAAATATATGCTTATATATATCACCTGTGAAACAAACAAACAACAACAAAAAATACAATCAACTATTCATTTTTATTTTTTACTTAAATTTCATACTCTCGGGAGGGAGAACAGGTTTTAAATGTTCTCTTGGAGTTTTTGCAACATGAAAAAATATAAACCGCATTAAATTTTAAATGACTGTGCACATATTGTAGGAGAGAAATAACCAACGTAATATTATTAAGTAAATTAGATTGAGAACCAGCTTTAATATTCCCCATGCTATTAATTACACAATCAGACTGAGGAAAGCCACTAGAAACACATTCTGATGATTCAAAGCATAGTTCTCAGATCTGTGGGGACTCCCTGTACAATATAAAGCCATTTTGAAAACACACATATATTTCTCCTCTCATTCTTCTACTATAYTTTCCTATTTAGACCATAAACTCTTTGGGGCAACAAGCCTTTGGGTACTGATCAGACAGATCTTAATTCTGTTGCTTGCTAACAGAAAGTTACCACTTCTCAGCTGAGATTCTTTCCATGTTCTTGGGCTGGTGCAAATGTGACATAAACTATAACGAACATCATTTATATTGAAGTAGTTTCTCCACATTTTTGAAAGACAGACAATGGACACACAGTGCTGATCTGTCCCAGGTGAACAGCTAGAATTTTAAGCTACACTAGCTCCAACATTTGGTATCCAGTGAACACGTCTTTGATTACTTATTTACACAGTATGTAATAGTTTTGTTTCAATTAGAATCACACTATATTGTAATAATGCAAGCAATCATAGTATATAAATTCATTTTTAAGGGGAAATTTCCTCTTTCAAGAACTAAAAGGTGTCTAAATTAAATTCAAACAAGTCCCCAATATTTTTCCATGACATTTTTTCTACCCTTCAAGTGGAACAATTCAATTCTCCCTGTTTGACACTTTCAGTACTTTGGCATTTGATTTAAAATGTGATCTTAAATAACTCTGTGAACACTTCTATCACACTATCAGGATGTTCTTCACAGGTCTGACTAAATGCAGCAATATTGCCTGCATTTTAAGAAAAAAAAAGAGTGTTATCGAAAAACAATGTATGTGTATGGCAGGGACAGGGTGGTAGGATGAGGGGGAAGAGAGAGAAAGCTGCACAGCTGATGGGGGTGGCATCAGATAATGAAACTTTTGTTTGAGCCTAAACTTTCTTTATGATGGTTTTAGAGAGTCTGGTCAAGTCTATACTGGTTGCATGAAAAGCAGGGTCAACAATGAAAAACTGCAGCTCTGGAGGTCTCATTGATGAAGGAGACAGTCTCTCCATCTCCCACCCAGACATGAAGATTCCTCACTGGATCGGGCCAACATCAGCTCAGCACAGTTATCTTGCCTTTGGGTCATCTTGATGAATTCAATGTTTTGTTTTSTATCTTTATAATTAAAAGGGGGAAAACACACACACACACACAAAATACAAATCAGTATTTTGCTTGCCAGCATTCATCCTGGATTAAAATTTCTGGTTCATTTCCCCTGCCCTACCTGCCTGCATCTTTGAGCAATAGTAACTTCAGGGTACAGCATAAGCTCATACCCGTTCCCCTTCCGTTTCAGCCTTCTAGCCAACTGCAAAAGCTGAAACCAGAAGAAATCATAACCTGCAGGTAGGGAAGAGTGGGGTAGTTCTGCAATATAGGTGAGGAGASCTGAAATTAACTGTAAATTACAATTAACTATTTTAATGGAGAAAAGTAGCGCTTTGGTTCTAATGCTGAAAGGAATACCAAATAAAGGCTTCCTGATTAAAATCAAAATATACCTATGGGCTTGGTTACACGTTAATTTTCCAAACATAATTAAGAAATCAATTCAGTTACTGGGTTATAAATGTGGTCAGTCAGCCATGTCAAGCATGGTGCTAGAGAACTGCCATTAAACTGTAATCTGCCTGTGCAGGTACAACTCTCTTCTAATGTGTACCATCTTGCATTTGTCAGCCCTTTATCACCATCATACTGATGATTTGCCAAAAGAGATATCAAGACCCAAATAGCAACCATTCATTTGGTGTTGCACATTGATTTAATCACTGAAGTATAGAAATCGAAATCAGAAAAGCACTGTGAATTTCTAGATTAGCTTAAGACAGGCATTGCCATCCTGAAGGAGAGAAGTACTTGTTTGGGAAGCAAATGAAGGCACATCAGGTCTAACGTCAGTGGCAGAATAAGACCAGGATGACACATAGAGAGGWTCAGGCTGATAAAAACAGAGGCGCAGTCTTGCAATCCAAACCCAGAAATGCATAGATGACGTGCAGAAGGAAAGCCAACCAAGAGGGGGATTTAAAGAGGGAGGTTTCACGGTCAGAATATACTGTTACGTTAACAACGAACAGTTACGTAAAGATATCACCATTAACAGGAGTATTGGAACTAGGGGAACTGAATCCCAAGCATTAGTAAGGCAAGCAATACTTGGATACTGCAGAAGGGTGGTTTGGGGACCAAATACATGAAAGAGGACAGAGAAAGAGAAAGAACTTGTGGGAAATGAGTCTAGGAGATGGTCAAAGTCTGAACAGGAAGCCTAACTGTTAGAAAGAAGCGGTGAGCATCTGAGATGCGATTCTGGTTTAGGACAGTCCATTACACAGTATCTACAAGGTAGCAGAGGCAGGCACAGGGCTGCACATCCAGCAGCAGCACTTGCTGTCCCCGAGTATGCAGCAGAAGCAGACTAACAGACATCAGACTAACGAGGTTAAACCACAGCTACACAAACAACCCACAGACAGCTCAGGATTTAAGCCACTTCCCTTGGTAACAGAAATAAATCAACTGCCTCTTCATTTACCAGAAGAGGGAGGTGGAAAACGGAGGGAAGATCTAAGCTTCCCACATGGGGTAGTGCAGTGAAGTTTGATACTGAGCATAAATGTGCTGGAGTTGAAAAAAGTGACAATTTTGCAAGCCTTCAAAATTATAGTACTCTCTATTAACAATCTTTGATCAAAGACAAACATCGAAAAGGAGACAAGGGATTGCTGAACAAAGGAAAGGCAACTTACAGATCCCAGCGTGGTATTTCAAAGTGCTAACGCTGTGTTTGTGAGCCTTGTACGTTTGGATTCGCTCCCCAGTGTCTACTAACCAGCACTTCACTGTCCTGTCCGCGCTTCCTGAATACAAGTGCCGATTCACTAGCTGAAGGGAAGAGAAAAAAACATCAGCAATAGTCTCTCAGGCACGTTCATGAGAGAACTGCACTGAAGTGACTCATCTGAAGTCACGGTTTCCAACTCAACAGCCTGTTACAAAGAGCAACAACTACACCTTGAAACAGAGGGATGGTGAGCAAAACCATTCTTCACGATCACATCTCCCATTGACTTCTGGGCCTTAAAAATAGCTCCCGCATTTCAGAAGATAAAAAACTTAGCCCACCTGCTGGTGCAAGCAGGCAGGACTCYAGTGAGCTTAACAATGCTAACCCGACTTCCATAATTAGTTACATTAATACAGCCCCCTTAAAAAAACCCTGCAGTGTAGTTTCTGCAAAGCATATTTGACAAGAACTCTTATCAGATCGCAAGTTTTAATTACAACAAAAATGTCAGAACAATTTTGAGTAACAAAAAAAAGTAAATTAAAAATCAAATCCTACACAACATAAACCAGGGTTTAACATGATCACCCTGCACAAGGTYGATATTTGGAAACACTAACTCTTCCTTGAAACTGTTTTGTATCTGCATTTCCATAAGTCTTTTCAGACTGTGTTATTGAATGATCAAATAATTGACTATCCTTACACAGGTTTCTAAACATCTTCAATCAGACTGTCTTCTACTGTGTGTTTAGAGCAACTCTGCCTATAAATCCCAAAGAAGAACGGTGCCTCATTCCACTAGTCATCCTGCACACTGTGTGAACTCACTAGTGGTGGAGGTTGGTTTTCATTCCACACAGACACGACAGAGAATGGCAGAGGTAAGAATTGCAGATGGGAAACTGAGACAGAGAGAAAGTAACTGACTTGTGCAAGACTATAAAACTAGCCAGTACACAGTAACAAACTATCCAAAGCCTGGCCCCTCAGCAGAGAAACCCTCCACAGTGCAAGGAAAAATCTTGCATTCTATGTCCATCTAATGAAAACAAACTAAAGGTTTTAACAGCCATCATTACATATAGCTCTGATTGCAAACTCCTCCCAGCAGAATACTGGTGCGAYACCTGCCACCTGAAAGCAGTGTAATGAAGGCAGCCAGTCATCCCACGCTCTCACAGCAATCCATGGGTTGTAGTTTGAGGTAAGTTTCATGGACTTGCAGCAATCTCTGTATCAAAAGGATGCAGAGACAGGAGGGAGAACCCTGACCSCCCACAAAGAAACAGAATTTGCATAAGGACTAATAATACCATGTTTCCCCTCTAGACACACAGATCAGAAGGCTCAAGTGACCAGCAGAGCACTAACCCCTTACACTTCTCATACGTCTCCAGGAAACCAACTGCAGAACAAATAACAAATCAGCTTGACATAGGTCTTGCTCTTAGGTCAATTCTAAGGTGGCGGAAGAACCAGACCCTTAAATTATTATAAACCCTCGGCCTCCACTCTTGCAYGCTCTATCTGTAAGGTTGAAATGTTTTTCATGCTCTCCCATCTCCACCCCCATTCCCAAAAGGAATCACCCCGTTCYCAAAAGGCATCATAAGTGAACTTCGCACAAAAGAACATTTGCACTGTGTTAYAAGAACATGAAACAAAAGGTATTTTAAGATACAAAGCACTACAGTGATGGGACGATGCTAACCCATGTAAGAAATGYATGCAGGCAGACCAAGATGATCACTGGATGCAGGTCCCACCAGCCCAGCTGGAGCAGCGCATGCCACAATTCCAACCTGCAGAACTTGGCCCATGGGACAGTTTTCATAGCTAAACGCCAGGAGCTTGTAGAAGACATACCACKGCTAAAAGCCAGTGGTACTTTGAAATGTTACATCCTTTTAAGCTGTTTTAGCAATGGCATTAAAACTACACCTCAATGAGGAAAGAGAAGGAATGACCAGCAGCAGTAACAAAAGCTGAGAGCTATRCAGTCAGCCTGAGGAAGGTAACCGGACTTTTGATTTCCAGGCTCAACCTGAATGGGCATGAAGAGCATTGCCACAYTGCACCTGCTAAATGGAAGAGGTTGCTCTGAGTTGAGATCTTGCTGCATTGTTCTTGGCCAAGTCATTGCATTTCTTTTCCAGACACCTTGCTAGCAGCATCAACCCACCCACTGAACAAGGGAAAACACTAAGTTATAACCTCCTGCAGGTAAATGCCACTCTGCCTTAATGGTACATTACGTTACACTGCTTCATTTCTACATTTAGGTGGGTGTATAAATGCTGAAGTGAAACAGAAAAGCTGCAGCTTGCCTAGATTTGCTAATTTACTAGATATAAAAATGTGTTAAATGACATGGGCTTACTCAGGTAATTTACAGCACTAGGATCATAAGAGCCATAAAAGCCCAGTCAGAGATCTGGAGAGTTGGCTGACACACCAACCATTAAATTCAAAGCGTCTGTGCTACCCAGGCTGCTGCATGATATACTTTTATGCACCCTCCTCGCCCTCATCAGCTTACGCAGGTGAGCACAGTAGCAAAGGATTCTCAGCCTTGCATGGAAACAGAAATACTAACAGGTTAAACAATCTACCGGATGCCCCAGACTAAGCCTGCAGCACAGCCAACAGCAAAACCCAGTACAGGCTCTGACTGTCACACAGCCTCTCATTTCCACGGTATTTTTAAAACACAGAGCATGAAATAGCTATTAGTGGAGAAAGCCATCAAGAGCTATCAGCTCAGGTTGAAGTTGCAAATCAGATCTACCTTTAGCGATATGACGTAGGCATCATCACGTCTAATTTGATGCAGATATCTACAGCTAAGATAAGTGTCCRTATAGCCACTGCAGTCTAGGGCACGATTCATCTCATCCTGAAGCAGATGTCTGAAACAGATCACGCCTTAAAACTCACTATTTCTCCCCCTTGACAAGGACAGCCTTCTTAGTTGTAGCCATCTATATCAATTAGGTGACTCCTCCTAACTTGACTAAGGATAGGTCTAGTTTACAACTCCAGACTAAGCTACAACACTTCAGAYATCTATATTTAATCAAAATAATAATAATCATCACATATTGTTCCGCTAGCCAAAGCGCCTTACAAGGAAGCCCCACACTCTTCCCKACTTCATAAATGGGGAACCATGATATAATGCAACTGAAGTCCATCCAAAAAAGGACTTGACATTTATAGCATCCTAACTTTTGACTGCCCAAATCCCAGAGTGCAGCCCTGATTTGGGAGGCTGATCCAGGCTGCAACCATCCCTTTCTACAACAYACAGGAAGCATTACGTGCTTCAGGGCAATTGTGACAAGCAACAGCGTGCAGTATTCCTGAAACTGGTCAAGAGAGTATATGAAAACCAGATGGGATTCTGTCTGAGAAGAGCAAGACAGAGGCACTAATCTAATCCGACCCATGTCAAATCRGTATTTTTACTCCAGAGCCTTCTTTCAGAGTCTGCATCCAAGGGGTGTGGCTATGCCCCAACAACGCAGGCACGGCAGCCTTGGCTCTAACTCGCCAAGGTTGGACACGCTCTGCAAATGCTCTCATGCTGCCTGGGCACAAGCCACCTTTGCTGTGGAAGCAGTAGAGGTCTCAGGGTCAGCCAGCAGCACAGGTCCTTGGCTCCTGTAATCATTTTTCTTAAGTCATGACTGTATTGAAAACTATCTAAAAAGCCCAAGGAAGAGGGACTGTAACACAGTTCCCCTGCCCACTTCCAGACAGGTCCCCAAAGCACTGATTTCTAGTTAGGTCACCTTCTGATGGTCTCCCTCTAGGACTCCTGCTCACCTCCTTACACCAGCTTGGCTTCTCCTACCCAGCGGTTATGGGACTCTCCAAATGGGTTCAAATCTCCTTAGCCTGCACAGGCCATTTAATCCAGATCCACCAGTTCTGTTAGACTACTGGGCAAAACAATATGTTGCTGTTCCTTGGGATAAACACAGTTGCTGTTCTTTGGGTTAAACATCCGCCCTGACACATTAGGCTCAGCAGATCCGTCCCCTCTCAGGAGCTGGACAAAGCATACTGACTTCTTCACCAAAATGCGAGATCGCGCTGCAGCTTCGGTGGGAGCTAAGCCTCCCTGCTGCCAAGACTGGCACCCATTTTTGTGTATGGGCATCCAGGCACAGCCATCTTCAGCAAGAACTTGTGGGCTAGATCCCCAGGTCCATAACTACTGGGCTTTTCTAGMCCAAAGTCTCCAAACCTTTACCCAATTCCCTAGGTCCCAGTCCTATTCTTATTAAAAAATTTAATTTTCTTATGATTTAGAAGGAAAAAATGTAAAATTTCACTTAACAGACTTTTCCAGATCTGTTTGGTTTAAACTCTGTCAACTCTTGGTTTAAAAATGATCAGTAGAAACAGTTACATATTCTAATCTGCAACTGCCTGGAGAAGCGGTGATATTTTCAAAGCTGTATTTTCCTTGGCTGGCTTTTGAGCACTTCGTTCACTTTGGCTAACTGCCCAACAATGCTCCTGACAAGAAAAAGCATGGCAAGGCAACGACACCTGTACTAGAGCAGACAACACAGAACGGATTTGCAGCTCAGATACTAAAGAGCTGAGTGGACATTTCAAACCCAAGTAGCTTCAAGAGAATTCAAAATCTCATGACAGTCAGATGCCCAGTTCTAAAGTCTCAGCCAGACAGCAAAAAATCACTGCATCGATATCTGTAATTCTGGACTGTTGATTTTTCTTATTACTCTGAGGGACTTTGCTTTGAAACAGATGAAACACTGAGACACATGAATGGAGCAAATTTGTCTTAATCCTCAGGCCAAAGTACTGGAAATGAAAATTCCAGTACTATTCCATGAAAAAGTTCAGTCAAACTTGCTTGTGAGTAGCAAAGTAGCAGCAGTAGCAAAATACAGGTTGTAAACGCTGAAGTAGTTACAGGTTTCACTATTAAAAAATGCCAGTTTTATGCAACCCTGACCTTGGTTGTAGACCCCAGACACACTACAGTTTGAATTAAAAAACAAACGATCACATCTAGGGTTGGTCTCTCAAGACAATCACAACCCTATTGCTCCACAAGCTTGGCTGAACTGAATATATTCAGCAGCTTAAGACAATTTCTACCTGTATGAATGCCAAAAATATCTGCAAAAGAGCTGTTTAGCAGGTATTTCAACATTATAGAAATGGACTTTGCTCTCCCAATTAACCTTCGCTATAAGAAACAATTTAACCCTCACCCAAGGAGAGGCAATGGGCTCTCCAAACAGATTTGGACACACCCTCTTTCTGAAGGTCACTGCACTCAGACTGGCTCCCAGAACTTCATGATGAATTCACACCAGCAACCACATGCCCATTACCACCTTATTCTTCATGGGGGTCAGCATTCCTACCATCTGCCAGCTGGGTCTTCTGTTCACAGCCACTTCTAAGTTAAAAATCACCAACTTGGACCAATCTCAAGTTACAACTATGAAAGCCTTCGGCCGAGTTAGACTTTCAGGATCCCATTCAAACCACATTCATTTTAACGAGCTAATGAACTCCCTGTGGGCAAGAAATTGKTTTTTTTTTCCTGAGAATCCATCTAGAATGAGCTCTCTGCTCTGGCTGTTAGAGAACGTTTTTCAACTTTTTTACTGCAGTGCAAAGTAATGGTCCTAGAAACATGTTTCTTTTCTACAGGTGTTGTACRCATTCATATTCCTCTAATTCACATCTTCATCATATGATGAATTATGCAACAAATACCAAAAAAAATTACAAAAAATATGTGCACTTAATTTAACTGGTGTGACAAGAAAAAAATTCTGTCCCTGTGATCACAACAGTTAAGAGTATAAACGGAGTTCAGGCAACGGCTTTGTTCAAAGCATTCTTTTCTTCTAGTCAGCTTTAAAAGGCAACTAAAGGGAATGGTCCAAACAAAGGATCTTTTGCAGGAAAACCAGAAGCAAGTCCTTGCCCACTCATGTTCATTTAAAACTCCTTTTGCAAGAAAGGAGTTTTCTTGCAAGAATGTTTGCTATAGGATCCAAGCTGGATCATTTCTCTCTGCCAGCTTTTGGCAGCACAATTTTGATAAATACTCAGAGGCAGAACAATCAGCAAAGGACAAAGCAATCCTTGTGAACACTTTGCAAAGCTACTCTGGAGACATTTAGAAAAACATATACAAGTAAATATTCAAGTCAGGGTTATTCAGCTTATTGCAGGCAGTCACATTAATGAAAATGCATGTTTGATTATTAATTGCAAATACTGGTCTTTAGCCAGGCCTGAAATTTTTAAGTGGAAGAACTAGCATGAGCTGCATGATTACACTCAGCCCACCCTTGCTTTTTCTCATCACTTCCTATAAAATCCCATCRTTGGCTCTTATGGGAAGAGAGAGCACTCAAAACAGCTGCTGTCCCTTGCCTGCCAAGCTATCCATGCATTGCAGGAGAAAGAGTGAAGAGTTCTGGCTGCTCCACTGCTAGTTACCTTGCCTGACTATGAGAGTGAAGTAGTCAAGGCCGCCAAAGCACCTAGCATGCACACGATTCCCACTGCAGATAGTAAGTCTCCTGGCAAAACTTCTGTCAGCCTAATTTAGATAGTGGAAGGAAGAGAATAGTGGCGTTGAAGTAAGCTGGTACCTGCAGCAGAACTACTCTGACAGTAGGACCACATGCAGTCAGTTCAGCTGGTAAATCACCTTCAACAGACTGACCCGGGGCAGCAGGACAAGCCCTGGGGAATATCTGAGCAGCTCACCCTCTCCACTCCACCGTTCAGGACCACCAAGGACARGGGAAAAGGGAAAGCTAAAAGCTCACCAACGCTTTCCGTTCTGGTTCTGCCATGCTGGATTAGAGTTGCTTTCAGGCTCCTCTAACTTATGCTAGCTGGCAACACCACCTAAAGGATCTTAGAGCAATGGCGGAACATTCAAAATCCAAACATGCCTGCGGCAACACCCCTCTGCTTTTCATATACCAGCACTGCAGGAAGCAAGGTGGAAAACGTGCGTGTCCTTTAGGGATATCTACCCAGAAAGGCTCCTTCAAGAAGTTCCAGGAATTTCCATTCACTGCTACAGCAACACTATTGGTATTTACTGGAAAGTAATGGGAGATGACTGGAACGGTCCAGACCTAATTTGCAGCAGTTTAGAACATCCTGGGGCATTCCCGTTAATAACAGTACTTTTTAAAGTTGGGGAAAATATGGTCTCAATATCCAAATTTTTCCTGATCTGTGTCCAGGATGAGAGATCACACTGAGCATTTCTCAAACTTTTTGAAAGGTCACCCTCCCTTAGGGATCTTTATTTGAATAAGTAAAATGAAAATAAGTCTTTATTTCTTTTCCCTTTATTCTCTCCACAGAAGCACTATACCACCCAGGGAACAGGTGACTACCTTTAATTGCTGGTACCAACTCAGTTCCTCCAGGATAGGGGAGTGAAAATCTGGTGTAATTAGCAGTTCACTTCTGCCCTGAAGAAAATGAACTATTGTCAACAACTAAAACTGTCTGCTGGCTACTGTGAGCAACTCACAACTACCTCCAAGTCCTTCCTGACCCACAGTTTGAAAAATACTATCCCAACTCACTGCCACAGATTGCAACACTGTCACTAAGAAGCCCTAGGCATAAAAGGCTCCAAGAGCTTTTTGAGAAGGAAACAAAAATTAAAAAAAATAAACACCTCTATTCAGGAAGTTTCCCTTCTGTTGTAACATCTTTGTATGGATTCTGGTGATTGTCCCCTTTCTAAAAGAATGAAAATACCATGTGGGCTGTGCTGAGAGGGAGCCAAGTGGAACAGAAGGGCTAGTGTTGAACCCAGTAAGGAAGAGGGAGGAATTAGGAAAGATCGACAGCCTAAAGCTATTCAACAGCAGTACAGTGACTGCTTAAGCTGGGWTAAGTTTTAGAAGCCTAGAAACGAAATGCTCTCGGGGGGGGCAGTTGTACCTCAGCTGGACTCTTCTAGCCTCAAACATCAACTGGCGATGAGAGAAGTGAGGGGCTACCAGTTACTCACAGCTAGAAGAAGATTTGGCCAGGACTGCTGCCAACACAGTCTTGGCAGCAGTAGTCTTGTGTACTTTGAATTGTTCAGGTTTTCCAAATAAATGTATTGGTTTTGCTTTTCTTCTCCCCTACAAGAAGTTCTGTTTGTTTAAAACTATTGTTTAACTCCGTGCTCACAAGCGGAGAAGCATTGCTCATTCTTGAGCATTCAAAGAGTCTAATTGAATTTCCCAGGCTTCTGGGAGAGGGTCAAGCCAGTTTTGTGTAACCATTTTAGCAAGAACCCAATTAAATTAAAGCAAGCTCTGTTGTTGCCAATCTGTGCCTTGGAGAAGGGTTACAATTAAATAGCAAAACATAGCGTGACACTAAGCACAGCAACAGATTTACTTGAGCATCCTCAAAATATATTACCACAATATCATAAAAACAAGCTTTAACACTGAGAATTTACCCAAGCAAGACAAACATTACTACTCCAGGGCAACATGATTTTGTGTGGTTTTTTTTCCTTTCTAAAACTGAAGGAAAATAGAATTTCTTCAGTACTATCGGGTTTTCAGTCTGCTAGTGTCAGCTGTGACTACCTTCTCTAGAAACAAAGGCAACATTTATTAAACAGCTATTAAAAATACATACTGCAGCCTCTGTAAAGGAAAAGCACTTATGGACAACAAACACAAACAAGGAKAGTAGTGAGAAAAACTACTGTCATTAACTTCAGTCAGACACATACAGTTATAAATATTTAAGGTTTGCTGACCTGAAACTAAGTTACAGACYATCATATACCTTCTTTAAATATATCATTATCATTTTCTGGTAGATAATGGAGTGTACAGAACAAGTGCTTGTGCGATAGTTCCCCTCTTCCTTCATCGGCCTAACCTCCTTCTCTCCTCTGCAACATTAACAAACCTGGMAGCATTCACCAGAAAAACACTGCAAACAGAAACAGAGGGTATAGTTTTTCAGGTCATATTAAAATTTTTCCCCTCTCTCCTTCATCATTTCCTGATTTCTCTCCCCCATGCTCTACTTCTCTTTTCCATTTGCCTTGCCCGTTTTCTTGTCTTGGCCATCTCTTTCTCCCTTTCTTTCCTCAAATTATGTCTGTGTCATTTTTAAAGCAGGATTTATTTCAGCTTTATGCTTTCCTATTATCTTTTGCCCACAATTTTGGGTTGGGTTTTGTTGGGTTTTGTTTGTTTGTTTGTTTGGTTTTTTTAAGTTATCTGGTTTACTCTGAATTTTTGTCCCCTCCCATCTTTAAGTTATCTGACCCTGTGTCTGTTTACTTGCTCAGGTTATTTTTCTTCAAAGTCTGGTGATCTTGTGTACACAATCCTACTCAGATGAACAGTCCTCCCAGCAAACCTACTCATGAGTTTCAAGACCTAGGAGGATTTAAATAGATACTGAGCTAGAAGTTAGACCAGGATAGCCACTAGAAGCCAAGATGATATCAGAAAGTGTTTTAAGGAAAGAGGATTTGTCTCAAGACCACAGAGCATTATTATTTTGTTATTACATGAATGTTTAAGCTTACCATTTATAACYTGTCTCAGAAGAGCTGCTTTATGAATGAGAAGACAACTGAGACCCACATGAGTTAGGATATGGACACCCCCTTTGAACGGCTCTTGAAGAAGCCTCTGTTCTTACCTCTAGGCAAATTACTGATCCTTGATGCTCTTTGAACACTTTCAACTGCTCACCAGTGACAATATTCCACGTTCTAATGGTGTAATCCGTGCTGCCAGAAAACAGCTCCCTGTTTGGTGCGTCAAGTATAAGGCATAAGACAGCCCCAGTGTGTCCCAGCAGAGTCTGGTAACAGCGCCCACTGGACACCCACCAGACCTTAACAGTGCAGTCTGTGCTACCTGTCACCAAGAGGTCTCTGCTCACTTTCTCCTCCTCCTCCTCTTCTTCCTCCTCTTCTTCAAGAACATCCCTGGAGGAATAGTGAGCTAGAGTCAGGACACAGTTCCGATGGCCCCGAAATTCCTGGATTTGTTTCTCCTTGTCCACACTCCAACAGCGGGCCGTCCTGTCATAGGAGCCACTAAAGAGATAGTCTTTGGCAACCAGGATCCTGCAAAAAATAAAGTTCGTGTGTATGAACAGTATCATTCATTTTACATAATCATTTTTGTCCTGATTTCAATGCCAAGCACCCTGAAGTTAGAAGCAGTAACATGAAGACAACATATATAACCCCAACTCAGCATCACTTTTTAATACACATCATTTATGATTTTTTTTGTTGTTTGTTTTTTTTTTTTTTAAAAAACAAACACTTCCCTGTTTCTACTTTTAAAAGTGAGACCCCTTATTCAGGCACATCGATGCAGACATTTTTACACTATAGCATTGTAACTTTGGGCATTTGTGTTTTTCTAAAATCTTTTCCAGCAGCACTATTATGTATTTTTCATAACTTACATATAATAGCTAAGAGTTYGTTGTGGTTTTTTTTAAAAAAAGAAAGAACTCATTCTTGATAATTATTTATTAGTATTTCTTTACAAATAATTATTTATAAACTGATGTATGAAAATAGCTTGGAATTAAAATTTAAAAAAAACCCAAACACATTCTAGGAACCTGAACTGTAACTGACAGTGTGCAAAGATAATCATCTTTCCATCACCAAATAGAGAGGGTGCAGAAAAAAAAAATATACACCTAATTTCACTTAGCCCAGGATCTCAAAAAAGGTAGAGCAAGAGCACACCACTTATTACATAACTGAAGAGCAAATCAGAGATTACAGCTCAAGAATTCAACTTTCTGGGCCTCCATAATAATGAGTAGTAGCTGCACAAACATATAACAACAGAAAAATCTCTACAGTTCATACTTCCAAACCAGAGAGAGGGAACATCAGAACCTGTCTTCTTTGTCAGCTGAGTTTGGTCCTCTGGAACCTTTCAAACTGGCAACAAAGTCATATGAATAAGGAACACATTTCCCATTTGCTGATTCAAGCAAAAATCAGGCCAGTGCCAAAATACAGACAGAGCCAGCCTTCCTAACTATTTACAGAATCTAGCTACACATCGTATGTGTTTTGAGTTTAGTAAGGAACAAAAAAACCCACCCACCCACCCGAAAAACAAAAAGTAAGAAAAGAATACCAATCTTTGACTGCTCTATTTGTCATTAATTAAATCCAGTCCAACTATTAAGAGGCACTTTAAATTGACAGGCCAATCAGTCACACACAATCAGTTTAATATTAAACTTCATTTGCACAAACAGGAATAGTAATTCCAGAAAAAGCCCTGACTTTATCCCTCTTACTGACACAAAGGCTTGAYGTGATGTTTTTAAATCTATTTATCAGAAGCATCTGTTATCAATTGAATAATTTCTTCTGGAATTTCATTCCTAGCCCTGGATTCAATTCCCCTGCTGTGTGCCTTTCATTTCTCTCCTATCTGCTGTCTATGGATGTGTCAGCACTGTTGCTAGGAAAACTAATCATTACAGCACAGAACACGTGTAGCATGAACTTAAAGGTTTACACAACCCATTTTATTAGTGTAGTAGTGGGGAATTGCAGTAAAATGACAATATATGCGATAATAGATTACAGGAACAGAAGGGAAGAACTCCACGGAACCAACCTGTTAACAATTGATGTGTGTCCTCGGTAAATGGCCAGGCACTGCCCTGTCATCACATCCCACTTTCGAATGGTATGATCTGCGCTACACGTGAAGGCAGCCTCATTTTCTAAGTGGCAAAAGGTGATGTAACTTTCATGTCCTAGGAAAAACAAAGGAAATAAATTCAATCACTGTCCATGCAAGCAGGACAGACTAGTCGAGCTCTTCACTTTAACTAAAAGAAAAATAGAACAAACGGACTGAAACTCTAGTTTTAAATGCACCACCATGTTCTTCACATTTAAGGATTTGTATAAAACACAACATTTTTAATTAACAGCAGAAAACTCTGCTTCATTGATATAAGGATTAAGTGAAAGAATAAAACAGTACAGTTCTACCAATCAGGTAGATCAAACAGTGTTATAAAAACATAATGACCTAAATTAATATAAGTATAATAAAACTCAGACTACTGAAGTTTAAAACCAGTAAAAAATTGGCTTATTTTTTTAAAAAAGAAATGCTTCTGCTTCCTTCTTCTGAAGTCAGAAAAAAAAGGCTACATTTCAACCCAGCCCATTGATTGTCAGGACACAAACAGCCCTAAATTAAAGCATGAAACCATGAAAAAAGGAAGTGACATGAGACTTACCAGCAAGTTTAGTTTCATTGTGCAAGCAGAATGAAACACAAACAAAAAAACATATCTGGTAAAAGTCAGCCAATACTTTCCCCATGATGACTAATAACATGAATAAAACCCATAATCTTCAAAATATCAGTATACCTTTAAGGAAATGACACAGAAAGAAAGAGTAAGAGCACAATTATTTATACAGTACTCAGAGTATGTTGGGATTCTACAGTTACAATAAAAACAGACACAACCGCTACTCTAAAAATTTCATGCTGAAAAACAGGGTAATGCTAGCGAAGAGGAATCAATATTACAACCTTAAGCTTTTGTTGCTTCTTAGCAAGATGTGTCATTTTTCATCGTATCATTAAATGCACCGCATTTAAAAATCATCTTAGGATTCAAATCCCAGCTTTGTCCAAGATCTCTTGTGTGAAATTGTTGTCACCTATCTAATCGTTGGGATAGCATTATCTTGCACTCTTCTATTTTAATTATTTAGACTTTGAAGCTTTGAAGATCAGAACTGTTTCCTCCTAAGTAATTATCACAAGAGAGCCCCAGACTTTGGTTTAAGCTGGTGGGCCCTACTGTGATTTAAATAACACTATTCTTTGAGGAGAAAAGTAAAAATAGAAGGACAAATGTGATTAAAGAAAGACAGATGGACAGACAAAGATATYAGAAAAACAGAATCATGTTGTAGAATAAAGAGATGGTAAAAAAACTGAGGGAAAGCAGACTGCCCAGTAAAACACTTTGTTTCACTGACTGCAAAAAACAGATTTTACTACAACTCCTGTAGTTCAAAAGCCTTGTTGTAGTTCAAAAGCGAAACAGAATCCATGCTACAAACACACATCTTGTTTCCTCTTAAGCAAATTCACCAGATGCCAAAAATTAAACAGATCACCAGGGCTATAAGCAAAACTATACCCGTCCTCACATTTTTGTGAAAACTTTTTGCAGAGCCGCTTAAATGGGACAGGTTTCAACCACCGGGATTTTTCTCACAGCATCATGAAATCCTGCTCTGAGAAGATCAAAAAAGCATCTTGATTACTGCACCAAAGTCTGTCAGTCAGATTTTAACCATCAATAATACTCGAGCCACACAAAGGATGCCAAAACCCGCTGCGGCAGACAAAGTCTGGTGCTGGTCTGGTCAAAAGCAGCCACCACAGAAATCTGTTGGTTATGCTGCAGTGGAAGCTTGAAACTGTGCTATAGATACAGGTTTATCAGTAATTAGAGCTTGTACGATACAAATTTACACAACAAATGTGTGCAGGCATAAATATAAAATACATACAATCATCTGATTCGACTGACAATTCACACACCATCTAGCCAACCTTCTTTAGAGTTTACCCCAAACACTAGCAGTACATAGGCCAGATTCTGAAAATTATCCAATATATTTCTCTTTCTAGTTAAAAGTTAATTAGTGGTTTAAAGGCATTTCTAAGCGTAAAGCAAATACAGTGAGTTTTCCAGGAGCTAGAATCATGGCAGGATGTGGGGAAAAAAAGACAATACTCCATAGTTAAAAACAAGCAAGAAAACAAACAAACAACAACAAAAAAAAATCACAGCAATGTGATTTCTTCTTTGGAAGAAAAAAGGATCAGAAATTCCAAATTTAAGAGCTTTTTTTTCCCCTATATTAAGAGACAAGAACATGACTAAGAATACAAACATCTTTAGTCCACATCTGACTTCTGCATGCCTGTACTTTCTAGAGAGCTTTTCTTTTCTTTTTAATTATTGAGATGCTAGTCTAAAGGTAATAAATTTTGTTTAAAATGCAAAATCAATTTAAAATGAGAAAGCCCAGCAATTAACATTTCTGTGTGTCAAATATAGGGAAAAAAATAGCCTATTTATTAAGGTTTCTTTCCAGACTTCCGGGTCAAGAGGTTCTAAATAAAGATTGTCTGGAAAATGAGATGATTAAAAGGACACAAAAAAAAAAAAGAAAAGAAAAGAAAAGAAAAGAAAAGAAAAGGGAGAGAGAGAGACAATAACAAAAAGTCCAGATTTCATCAGGGTGTAAAACAGAGGGCTTCCGGAAAGAGACATAAGTTAAAAAACTGCTATGTTCCACACCCTGAGATAAAAGGGTCCATGCATTCAGTAGCGCTGGTAACCTGTTTTGGGTTGAAACAGCTTCTGCTTAACATTACTGTAACCAGTACTCAAAAAAACACAAAACAAAACAAGCATGATTTTGGCTGCCCAGCAGGCTGCAGTGACTGAAAGAGACCAGAACATGCTGTGTGGCCTGTGCCAGGCTTTAGATTCAAAAACTAGGCAAAAAAAAGCTATTGTACCTTGGAAGTGGCCATGGCACTGGCTGTCGGCAGTGCTCCAGAGCCGCGCAGTGCCATCCTCGCTACCTGTGAGCAGGCGCTGCCCGTCCGGGCTCAGGCTCAGCCAGTTGATGCCTCCTTGGTGATCTGTGCAGACCTTCACTGCTGAGCCACTGTTCCCCATCCTGCCGGTCCCAGCGAAGGCAGAGGCTACGGGTCAGATCATAGGCGCTGCACAACCCCCAGACCGTGCTCTGGGCCTCTAGCCGTCTCCCACCGACCAACTTCAGTCATTACCTCAACTCCGAAAAATCATCAGGGTAGCCCAGACTCCTGCACAGGGACGCAAAGGAGGAAGAGGAGGGCACGTTAAATCATTCCATCTCCCCCGACGATACATCACTTTCTCAGTCAGGGTGTGCTGAAGCCACCGAGTGCCCCTTTCTCTGCAGGTACCGAAGCCCTACCGTGGAAGACGGCCCTTCAACCCACGCTCACTGGTGCGCCTTCTCCATGGGCACAGAGGTACATCCAGCCCCTTGGAGAGGACCCAGCCTGGACGGCGGCGGTACCGCTACCTGGTGCCCTGCTCTGAGGCTGCCGGCACGCTGTTGCTTTTTAAGCAATTTCTAGGCTAACGTGGGGCACGCTGAAGAGGCGACGCCCCCGAGCGAGGGAAGCCCAGCCTCAGGCGGCCCCCAACGCCCCGAGGGGCCGCCTGCCCCCTCCCCTGGCCGCCGCGGRATCACCTCAGCGGCCCCCAGGCCTCCCCGCCCCGGGCTGCCGCCGTCCCTCCCACACGGCCCCCCAGCATCTCCGCCCTCCGCACTTACTCATCGCCCCGGACACGGCGCCGGGTGGAGGCGCGGGGCTCGTCTCCGGCGGGACGATCCCGCACCCACCCTCCGGGGAAGGGGAACCTCCTCCCGCCGGGGGGCCGGAGCCAGCGCCGGGCCGAGCGCGGGATCCCCCTGCCGCCGCCGCCTCCGCCCTGCGGGGAGGCGGGAAGGGCTCCCCTCCGCCCCCGCCGCCGGGCMGAGGCGGGCGCCCTGCCGCCGCCGTGCCCCTCTCAGACCACCTCGGGGCGGTTCCCTACCCCCAGCGCCGGCCCTCCCTCATTACCTCCCCCTCCATGTTAGAGCCGCTTCCAGCCGCGGCAGCCCCTCTCCCCGGGGCGGGAAGCCGCGGCCTCCCCCCGCCCGCGCCGCTTCCTCGGTGCTACCGCTCCCCGCCTTGTAGTCCCGGGAGGTGCCCGGCAGCTCTGCCCCTCCGGGACGGCCTCCCCCCGCAGCAACCCCCCTATTCGGGGGAAAGAGGCACCCCCACCCCTGTCGCCGCCCGCCTCCCCAGGGCTGAAGCCGCCCCTTACCTCATTTCAGTCACCCGGCGGTGAGGGGGAGAGTTGAGGGGCGGGAGGGTCTTTCCCGGCTGGGGACCCTTTAATAACCGCACTACAGCCAAAATAACCCGACAACAACCCCACACCCCCAGCGGAGTCCCCGGGCTCGTCCTCGGGGGGAAGGCACCGCTTCCTGCGGCACGTTTCGCCCCCTCAGGCTGCCTGCCGGCCCCGCGGCGCGGCTGCGCCAGCCCCGCCGCCTCAGGGCACCCCCCGGGGGCACCGGCCCCGCGGCGGGCTCCCCAGCAGGCAGCCGCATTTCCTGCCCGGCTTCTCAGGCCGGCGCCTCCCGAGGGGACACAGGCGCTTGTGCTGCTGAGCTGGGGACTGGCTTTGAGGGAAGCCATCGCCTTTTGTTCCTCCTCTCGCCCCCCTCCCTGGGCGAGCTCCCGCCAAACTTCTCCTCAGGAGCCCCCCCCCCCCCCCCCGGCTCTGCACCTACCCGAAGATTTTTGGGCTGTTTCTTGTTAATGTGGCCCCTTGCTCCATCCACCCCGGTTACCCCATGGGCTGGGCTGGTGGTGGGGCCCCCGACWCTCTGCTGCCCCAAACCGCCTGGCCAAGGGCTCCGACATGGCGGGGTGGTGGGGTGGAGCTGCTCCAAAGCGGGGCTCCGCTGCCTCAGGAGCTGTGCAAAACATGGGCTGAAAGGCTCCTGTCCCACCTTTTTGTGTCAAATCACCAGCCTCGAAACGAGCCCATCAGCTCCGTTTCACACCATCGTGTTCAGTATAGGGGTTCACCAGGCGCTGGCAGACATTTAACAAGGCATCAGGCCTGCTCCGGCATGATGTATTTCAGTGTGTGGGCTGTACAGAAATGCGTGCATTAAATGGATACTTCACGGGATATGTTATTTTGCACAGCATATTCTGGCAGAGGCGAAACAGGCCTAATATGTCACACCCAATGCAAACATGAGGTGATCCTGATTCGGCTGCCGGTTGTAGCCATGCAACCATGGAGAAGCTTGCAAGACGGAGCTGTCGGGCTGCAAATTTGGGTTTTGCAAAGGTCAGGTCAGCCCCGTGGCATATCATCACCAGCCAGATCTTTTCTGAAGACAAGCATTTCCACACAACCCCTGCGCGTTCAAGAAATAACCGAGAACTTTTGGTGTGAGACGTGAGCACTAGTTTTCTTCCCTCTGAAAATCACATTATCTGTGGAAAGATATTTTTTTGGACATGGAGGCCTGGGAATCGGCTGCTCTCAGGGAGTGTCCCTCACCATCTGCTCGTACATCTGTCAAATCCACTCACAAACCCCTGCCTGGAGTCCTTGTTCGGGAAACTGTAGGATAGATTAGCMCTCCTTTTTATTTTCCTGCGCTGCTGTGATGTGAATGCAATGGAAAATTCAGACGGAAGGGGTATTTTGTTAGGTTTGAGGCAGGTATGTGTGTTTTAAACACGCGCAGTTTAAATCTCCAGGGGAGGCTGAGCTAGAGGGGAAACCCTTGGCCAGAGCTCGGCTGTGCATTGGCTGTGGGAGCCTGTGGA
This sequence comes from Oceanodroma leucorhoa, assembly GCA_030449065.1. Taxonomy (NCBI): domain Eukaryota; kingdom Metazoa; phylum Chordata; class Aves; order Procellariiformes; genus Oceanodroma; species Oceanodroma leucorhoa. The sequence goes on along the minus strand of JASVER010000021.1, from coordinate 6,210,520 downwards.
AGCAGAAGGTGTGCTGTTCCTTCCCTCCCTTTTTAAAAGCATTTTCAAGAGTTTTTATGATTATTTCAAATTAATACTTCCCTCCTATGGTGACTGATGAAAGCATCTGAGCTTTCGAATATTTTCATGAATATTTGTTCATTTTCTTGGGGGGGGGTTAATATTATTTTTCTACTGGTTTTACCTGCCTGAATTTTAGATAATTTTTCTTTATCACATTTGTATTCTTCTTTTTTTAATTGTAGTGCCATGAGGAAAGCAAAAGAAAGTTATCTGCCGTTTGATTTTGCTCCTCAGGGCCCAAATCCTGCAATGAATCTTCCTTCATCCAAACACATGAGGATGCGCAAGCACAAAACTCAGGGTTGCTGGTATACATTTCACTTGTCATTCTCCAAGAATTTTGTATTAGCTATGTACATAAATACAGATATGTACATACACAGATGCATGAGCTGCTTCTATAACATCCAGATAAATATAAAACCTTGAGAAGGCATCTAGGTGTTTATGGCTAGATTCATAGTACATGATTTGCAGGATCCAGTGGCTGTTACTAAGTTTGGAGCCAAGGTGAAACTCTTTTGGCAGTCACCAGGATGTGGAGTTTAGATCATCTACATTGTCTTTTGGAAGGGCAGAGGGGTGCCTCTAGCCTTCACCATGGACTATGCCAGGGGTCCAAAATCAGCAGGTTCCTAATTCTCTTCAGTTATGTAGAATGAATTGGGACCTTTGTCTTTAAAACCTACCTTCATTCCACCAGAGATTCAACCCGTTCTCACATCTCTGATCCAGAGACAACACAGTGCAGGGAGACTCCTTAAATCCCCGACCCCGAGACAGTAATGGTTGGGTGCAAAAGCCTCTATGAGCAACTTCATCCCAAATTATTTGTGTTTAGATTCACTTGACAGACCTTCATACATACAGCGAAGGCTCCTAGCCCTGCTGGAAGTCTTATTTAAGTCAGCATTTACATCAGTGCGGCTGATGTACTGATCAGTAGCTGCACTGATGTAAATGCTGAAGGACGTTTCCCTAGAAAAGATTTCAATAATGATGCAAATKATCTCAATAATTTTATTTATACAGTTTGTGGGGGAAAGAACACAGGCAGCTCCTCCACGTTCACCTCCCCCTTCCGGGGCCTTGGGTATCTGGATGGATTGCAATGGTCTTTGATGGACAACAAAGGCTCTTTTGTTCTGTCAAAGAAGCAGAGCCAATAACGCCYCAAAGAAGTCAGCACAGAGAGCTCCACTCACCGGACCAAAAACAAAAGAATAAAGTGTGCAGCAATGCAAATTATCTTTCTTAGAGAATTAACCCCTTCCATCATTCCAAACCTCCGCATTCCTACAGAAGGACCTTTCTGGTTGCCAGTGTCTTTTCACTTTCATCCTATTGCTCTGCTTCAGGCTGTCAACCCCAATCACTGTCAATTGCTGATAGTTAAGTATTGCATCCTCTTTCTTCACCTTAGAAAATTGCAAAAGCCGGCTAACTCTCTTAAAACTACTGTCGGGGGCCCGGAAGATTGATAGTGGCATATCCTGCACTGACATCCAGCCTTGTTTTTTTTTGAATCGACCACATCGTTATAGWCAATGAGAACTGTTAGCCTCAAAAGCATGTTACACACTGTCTCCAGAGGCAAGGTTCCTCACTGAGCAAACCTAGTCTACGCTAAGAAAATTGCCTTGGTAGGGTTAAATTTGATTTAAAAATTGATCCAGTTACACCGGTACAATGTAAATAAAATTTAACCTTAAATAGATTTAAATGTAGCTTCTACTGGTTTGATTTAATTCAAAACATTATCAACGTCTAAGTAGCTTCACTTGCATTAAGAGCTGGCATTGGTGAAGGCAGATTGATTTTACATGGATTTAATTATCAGAACTCGAGCAGATGTAGCCTTACTCTGAAGTGAGGGTGGGGAAGCAGAAGTCAGCACAATTTCTTGAATAGTACGTGACCAGGCCCTGCTCCACAGACCCAGCAAGTGCTAGTGCTCAAAGAGGGGAGAAGCTGCCCTCTCCTTCTCTTCCCTCCATCCTTTGGTAAGTCCAGTAACAGCAACGTTCAACTTTTCCTGGCAGAGCCATACTTCAGCTAAAAGACGGGCACAGAGCTTTGTGTTAAAATGCCACAGCATAGCTTTGTAGGATAAAATGTCTTGATTTCCCAGCCCGATGCCACAAGTATGAGGGCAAGTCAATGGAAGCCAGATAATTTGCAATTCYGAAAGGAAATACCTTTTAGGCAACGTGTAATCAGCCCATGGAACTCATTGCCACAGGATGCTGTTGCGGCCAAGCGTTTAACAAAGAAATTCCCTAACAATTCATACCAGTGGGACCTTGCCAGCCCTCAAAATTTATTGTAGACCACCGTGTAGCTCTAGATCCATGTGGGGCTTTGCACCCCRGTCACAGTGCAGGGGAAGGCTGCGACCATGCGTTACGTCTAGGCTGTGTGTAATATTGCCTGGGGCCTCTCTGAAAGCAAGGGTTGGTTTGATACCCAGACCAGCTGCAGTCTTCCTGGCATAGTAGTGTCTACACGTGGGACCACATGCTCTTTAGAGCAGTCCTCTTGCCACCCAGATTAGAAGACCTGTTGGAGTACACCATGGTTCCCTTCCAGCCTGCGAGCTGAGGCTCTCTTCCCATGTAGGCAGCGCAGGAGAAGTGGTGTGTGCCTGCACCGCTCACTCTGATGCCTAACACAGTGTCAGTTCGTAGCTGGAGTGCAGAACCAGGCTTCACAAAACCCTAACCTATAGAGCACCAGTGTGTGAGGCACCACTGGCAATAGGGCTGGAGAAGAACATGTAGAGGTACACAGGCAACTGTAGTATTGGCAATTGTATTAGGAAACACCAAATACTGTTTTGGAAGGTGTATAGACCCTGCCTATCTGCCTGCTCTGGAATGTCATGCGTTCTCCTAGGGTCATCCAAAAGCCTTCAGAGGCTCTGGGCAGAGTGCCTGCATGGGCAGTTCTGCACACCGTCTGAAGTTATCCTTCCAGACTTCAGACCCAAGCTTCACGGCTTAAGTCAGTGTTGCAGTTCCTTCTGACCCCTCTGCAACTGGCATCTTTTACAGGTAACACCGTTCTTCCTTTCCTCATTTAAGTATGGATCCTTTGCAGTTTAAAATGTCCTGGAGTGCTCGGAAGTCTAGCTTGTGTATAAACATTTAACAAATTCCCCTACAGAGCAGAAGATCATAGAATAGAATCACAGAATCATTAAGGTTGGAAAAGACCTTTAAGATCATAGAGTCCAACCATCAACCCAGTACCCATGCCCACTAAACCAAGTCCCGAAGCACCTCATCCACACGTTTTTTGAACACCTCCAGGGATGGTGACTCCACCACTTCCCTGGGCAGCCTGTTCCAATGCCTGACTACCCTTTCAGTGAAGAAATTTTTCCTAATATCCAATCTAAACCTCCCCTGGCGCAACTTGAGGCCATTTCCTCTCGTTCTATCACTTGTTACTTGGGAGAAGAGACCAGCACCCATCTCTCTACAGCCTCCTTTCAGGTAGTTGTAGAGAGCGATAAGGTCTCCCCTCAGCCTCCTCTTCTCCAGGCTAAACAACCCCAGCTCCCTCAGCCGCTCCTCATAAGACCTGTTCTCTAGACCCTTCACCAGCCTCGTCGCCCTTCTCTGGACACGCTCCAGCACCTCAATGTCCTTCTTGTAGTGAGGGGCCCAAAACTGAACRCAGTATTCGAGGTGCGACCTCACCAGTGCCGAGTACAGGGGCACGATCACCTCCCTRCTCCTGCTGGCCACACTATTCCTGGTACAGGCCAGGATGCCGTTGGCCTTCTTGGCCACCTGGGCACGCTGCCGGCTCATGTTCAGCCGGCCGTCGACCAGCACCCCCAGGTCCTTTTCCTCCGGGCAGCTTTCCAGCCACTCTTCCCCAAGCCTGTAGCGATGTCTGGGGTTGTCGTGACCGAAGTGCAGGACCCGGCACTTGGCCTTGTTGAACCTCATGCAATTGGCCTCGGCCCATCGATCCAGCCTGTCCAGATCCCTCTGCAGAGCCTTCCTACCCTCAGGCAGATCAACACTCCCGCCCAGCTTGGTGTCATCTGCGAACTTACTGAGGGTGCACTCGATCCCCTCGTCCAGATCATTGATAAAGATTTTGAACAAGACTGGCCCCAAAACTGAGCCCTGGGGAACACCGCTCGTGACCGGCCGCCAACCGGATTTGACTCCATTCACCACAACTCTCTGGGCTCGGCCATCCAGCCAGTTTTTTACCCAGCGAAGAGTATACCCGTCCAAGCCATGAGCTGCCAGCTTCTCCAGGAGAATGCTGTGGGAGATGGTTGGAAACTGTTGTGTACACTAGGATTTCCTATAAACATCTACAAAGTTCTTTTCATTTTTAATCAGATCTGAAGCAGTGTTTCCAAACCAGTTCTTCTGGAAAATATTTGGTTTTCTAGGTTTCCTATCCTGCTGTAACAAGCATACCTGTCTGCAAAACCCATGTACATCTCTGCTGTCCACTGCTGCTTTACCTAGATGGATGGACTACTCCTAATCAATGTCAGGAGTCTGAAAGCCTGGGATCTGAAAAAATCAAGGGGTATTCAATGACCTAATGAATGGTTAGGTGATGGTAATACTGCTGGTTGATAGAAATGGGGTCTTAGTACCTAACCCAAATACAGGTCCCCGGTGGCAATGGGAGTTTAGCCATGAACTCGGGGGGGGAGGGGGGGTGGCAGGAGGGGGAGATTGCATTAACTTTTTGCTGTGATGAACCAATAGCTTAAAAAACACTGCTGTGGAGGCATACTATTTCTCTGGCTAAGAAAGCAGATGCAATTTCCTAGAAATTTTTAAGATGCTACATGCCAGGAAGTGTAAGATCTCACGGCAGCTGTTTCAAAGATTACTGTAAACAGCTTCCCCCTCACATAGTCTCTAGATGGCAAGGCCCTTCCATCATGTCGCTATGTAGTGGGAACTTTACTGCATAATTCAAAATCACAAATATTTACAAAATTACAAAATAATAGTCAAAAGTTCATTTTACCCTGTTCCCTACTTCGATGGGAGCCCTGCTGTTTCTTCCAGACGGTAAGTTGGCCTCTTGCCCAGACCATATATCTCTTATGACAAGCTCCTTAAGGACCAAATCTAAATGGAAGCCAAAAGAAATATGTCTTACTAAGTGACACAAGGGTAACTTTCTGAGTCTGATTCCGAGCCCATTTTAACTGATTTTGCACGGATACAACTCTGCTGGCTTTAACTGCATTAATCCAGATTTGTACTGATGCAAGCAGAGAGCCCCAGTGCCTTTGACATTGGTACAAAAACAAATTTCTAAAAATGCTGAAGTTGCAACCAGTGACCTAGGCAGTATTTTAACAATCGCATTCACATCTGGCCTCTGGAAGATTTCTCAGTTGTTTGTCTGCCTCGTTGTTAGCAGAGCCAAACCGCTACGCTACCTTAGGTAAGGGGGGAATGTTCATGATCTCTTACAGCTCATCGCTGCTAAGAGAGTTATATGAACAACTGATAAAAAACCCACTGACCGAAACAGAAGAACCTTCTACAGCCTTGACTGAGCTTTGTACCAGGCTTTCAGGGCCAGACTGCCCCTGCTCCTGACACAGGTACCGCAGGAATTGCAAAGCTGTTCCAGGAGGTCTGAGAAGGGCAGGGAAGAGCTYAGACAAGTGTTGCTGTTGGTGGGAGCAAATAGCACCATCCCAGGGGATGTCAAAGCTTCTGCTCTCTTCTGTGTCTCTGGCAGAGCTTGTTTAGAGCCAATGCTGTTCATCGTTTCTCTCTACCAAATACCGCAGTGATACTTGGTAAAGAGGACACCAGGTAAGCATTCAGCCTACCATGAGGATTACTAGCACCTCTGAAGTTTCAGCTGCTCCAATGTAGCATCCCAGGTTGGATTCACAGAGGAAATAATCACATGATGCATCTATTCTTGTCTTTTTTTGGCACTTCTTTATGCTATTTATAAGGTGCATTTTTCTTGGACCTCACAACAAATGTTGCTCTGCCTTCTCAAATACTCTCACCCTTAGGACGGGATTTTACTTCTACCTGATCTAATGTAGGCTTGCTCAGGGAAACTGTGTGCTGCAACAACCCCCACCTCTAGCCACCAGAAATAATGTCATCCATGATTTGCGTGAGTTTGGGCTCACCAGTGGGTACACTCTGTCTCTCTTACTTGTTGCTGTTGGGCTGAATAGAGCTGGAGTGTGCTGCAGCAGCCTCATCAGGCTCACAGTGCCATTGCCAAGCAAAATCCTACYGAAATTGGTGTCGCAATAGAAGTGCAAAAGTCTTGATGGTGACTGATATTCTGTTGGGGAGGCACAAAATGGCAACTGTGGAGTGGCACGAGGAAGCCTGATGCCGTGCGCTGGTACCAGCATGACAGATAAGGTAACGGGATGTCAGTCTGCTTTCACTTCCCGAGCATACCCCAYGGCTTGTTTGGTGAATAAATCTTTCCTCATCTCTGTTCTCCTTTTTCCCTCCCCCACTGAGTTTGCAGTAGTGTTCGTCCCATTCTTGTTTCAGGAAGGACTGGAGTCCTTTTCTGTCAAGAGGAGAGAGTGCAATTTAGCTGGTCTGTAACCGTCTGTTTCCATTCATTCCTGAGGTTTTCCAGCTGCCCACAAAAACAATGCACTGATACACTCTGTGCGGACTTGAACCACGTCCAGAGCAAAGGGTTAGGTGGGGCCGGGAGATTCGGGGAGTGTTCTTTGTCCTGGAAAACGGAGTGGATACTGGCACGACACAGTCAGAAAGACAATGGCGGMGGAGCAGTCTGCTGATGCCCCAGCCCACACGTGGTCCACACGCCAGACGTCGGGGTCAAGCATCCAGCTCCTCGCYGGGCAAATGTCAGGAATACCAAACTCGAGCATCTAGGCGTCGGGAGGAAAAACAAACTGAATTCCAAGGAGGGCTGATGCTGCACTTTCATGGATGTAAAGTAGACAGATTTCATCAGAAAGGGTGCAATATTTAGTTAATTTTTCTGTTAAACTCTCTCTTGCTTCTTTTATCTTCCTTCTTTGTCATGGAGAGGCATAAAGTGAGTAATAAAAAATGCTAACAGCACAACTTCTTGATTTATACTGCCAGCAGATCTTAGGCAGAACTCCCTGTTGAGTTTGAAGGAACAGCCTGATTAAAAATTGATGCCACAATATGGTCTGTCTTAGCAACAACACTTGCAAGTGAAATTCATCTAGGATATAAACTGTGACATTTAAAATGCCTGTTGGGTAAAACTTGACCAAAAAAAAAATAATAATTGGTGTGCACAGCTCTGGGGAATAAAGGCAATTGCCGTGCCACTTTATGGAATATCGTGTGTGAATCACTGAAGCTATTAAGTCTTCTGCTGCCTTTTTTCCTGGCCTCAAGAGGTTAACTTCTTCCCAGAGCCGTTCACTGGGGTGGGAAATAAGAACYGCGTGCGTGTGCCACAGAGCTGTGTCTGGTCTGGGTACACGGGTGATCTGGATTTCGTGGTGTTTGTCTGAGGGACCCACTGGAGAGAATAATGAGGGGGTTCAAAAGAAGAACATTCTTTCTGCCAGAAGTGGTCTTTTAACCAGGCCTTTGCTTATTTGTTGGGGGAGATTACTCACAGGGTCACCTGGCAAAAATGACTGGAGTTTTGAAAGAAAGGGCCTCCTGCCAACTATTTAAGAGAAAGAGGGAGAGAAATGGAGAAGAAACAGTAGAAAGAGCAGTGAGTTGGCTGCAGGGAAAGGGACGTTTTGTGATTCAGAGGAGAAGCCAAGAACCAAGGCTGTAAAGGGAGGGAGAGGACCCTGGGCTCCTTAGTAGGCTCAATGCTATATTCTGGTGGCATTCAAGCATAAATTGAATGCTGAGGCAAAGAAAAAAGGCAGAGGCATTTATACGTGCCTTGTGGAGCCCTTACGGCAGAGGTGGAGCTCTAGGAAGGCATGAGCATAAAGCACTGGCGTGATGTGAGGCTCAGCACTGCTTCTGGAGGTGGAGGGCAGCTGGTTTTCCCCATCCTGCTTCCAAAGAGGGGCAAAGAGAGCCTGGGCTACGAAACCAAGACCAGGAGGCTTAGCCGAGTCACTCAGTGGTTGTTAGTTGTTCACTGCGCCCAAAAAGGTGCTTTGAGACTGATGGACGGGAGGGTGCTTCTGAGATACCCCCATAAATCTCAGCCTGGGCAGTTGTCATGACAGCAGGGACCTTCTGGGGCCRAGGCAGGGAGGGCTCCCAAAGAATTTGGCCTTCAGCATGCCAACAAGGAAAGCTGTCGCAAGGCAGCAGCGATGCACCCACTGAGATCCAAGGACAATGAAAATATACAGACCCAGCACAGTTCCCTGCAGCTTACACCACTCTGACAAAACATCTGCTCGCCCGGAATAAAGTCCCTCCCCTATTCTAAGCAGATACAGTTCCCCCTGAAATAGCAATAGGAGCTGCTGCATCTGCTCACACCATGGCCAGGCTGCAGCCCCAGGAGGATGAGGCCTTAGCTAAATCAGGCTGAGCTGCCTGCTTTATCTTACACTCTCCTGTGAATAACTTTTCTTATTACACCTCTTTACACAAGCGCCAAACCCCAAGCAGGCAGGAAAGCCATCCAAAATTCAGAAGAATTATGACAGAGGCTCAAACATCGCGGGGTTTTGGAAAGGTTATTCATTTAGTAAAAAAGTAAATGTGCAAATCAAACTCTCTGGCAGCATTTGTGTGATGTTAATCGTGCTGATTAAGTGTTCGAGCTTCAGGATGTGCTGGGAACGGCACTAGGACCTAGAAAATAACCACCCCATGCTTTTGGAAGACAGCTGCAGGCTCTTCCTGTTCTGCTCTGTAAGTGATCCATCTCCTCTCACAGATCTGTTCATTTTGGATGCAATTGCTCAAAATATGCATTACTTATGGTCATACAGATAAATACAAGGGGGACTAGCAGTTGTGCGGTTAACCCTTCAGGTCCCCGTTAGGGCTAGCCATGCAATGAGGGAGCAAAAGATTCAGAGCCCAGTTTTACCTACAACTGACTTTGATAAAGCCAAATCAGTTACATCCGCTRAGGGTGTTACCCTTGGGAAGTATACTTTTCCTCTCTCCTCTCTAAATTTGGCTGTGGTCCCCATTACCATTTCTCATGAGAAAGGTGCTCGTTCTCCTGATTTCTGTGTTGGTAAGGAAAAGAGAAGCTGATCAATCCAATGGCCTTGATTCACTTCCAGCCTTAAACTTGATATACCATTTTCATCTAATCAGTGCTCTGCAAGCGTGTTAGTGAATGTCTGATGTTTAAGGCATGGAGATGAATTCCCAGGGAGTTACGATGGCACAGGAGTGGCAGGAAGAAAGAATCAGGACAGAGGAGATGATATTTACCTCAGTCAGCTGCTTTGGGACTTTTCTCCCCTCCTCCTCAAGCATGAATTTCACAACTAAACCACTGAAATGATAAAAACAATAGCTGTTTTGCAGAGGTGCTACTGAAWTATGCAGTCTCGGAGCTCTTGGACAGGAATGGAAACATGAAGAGTGACTTTTAACCGTATAGGAACATATACGTGCTGTGGGCCAGCTTTTTGGCTCTAGTAAATCGGTGCAGTCGGGCTAAACAAACTTGATTGAACTACCTGGCTTGCTTGATGAGCCAGTTCTGCACCAGGCTCCTAAGCCAGGCAGTGTCCCTCTGGGACAGGCTGCAGTAGCCAAGGCACAGCTCTGGGCTTGCCTTAATTCACGCTAATTGGCACCGACTGCCTTCGATGCTGGGTAATCACACTTGGCAACTGGGAAATCAGAGCTTCCCWGTCATTGCTGCATGCAGCAGAAGTCAAGAACAGCAAAGGACTGAGACTGACATCTCCTGACACAGTTTTGGGTCTTTTCCATACAAGCTAAAGTGCTCTGCTGCTTCTTTCAAGGGGCGATTTGGACCCAAATGGAAAAATCACTGATTTGAATGTTTTTATTATTGTTGTTATTACTATTATTCTTACTATTGTCATTCTGTCCCTCTAGGAAGGTGCTGGGAAAGGAACACCTTCTGCAAGAAATCAGTGCAAGCTTTGAGAACCTGGTAACCTATGCTCTCCCCTGGAGCTTCCATCATCTTGACAGCAAGTTTGTGCTAAAGGGTCAAATGCCAATTTAAAAGAAAAAGAAAAAGAAAAAAAAAACCAAAAAAAACCAACGAAGAACTGGAACAAGGGAAACGCTGTCTGGTACTTCTTTCCAGCCAAAGAACTCTTTAATAGCAAGCTATTAGACAAATCTCAGGCCTGGGGGGTAGTTACAGAGGTTTTGGATTCCTACCAGAATTTTTTTTTGTGTGTCTCCAAACCTGTGTTGTCTGAATGCAGCTGAAAAGAAGAATCACTCAGTGTAACCAGAAGTTTTTCCAGTATCATGRAAGTCCCTATTTCTGATGGGATGTGTGATCCTCAATTGTCAAGGGACCTGACTGTTAAATATCATTTATTAATAAATTGTAAGAAGAGAAGTCTGAAACCTTTGAAATGCAGATTGTCAGCTCTGTAGTTAGACCTGAACTGAAATGATAAATTCCAGMAGTCAAAATGGTGTTTGCCTGCTTTTTTTCCTCTCTCTCTTTTTAAAAGGTAGATGACAAATGAATCTGGCCCCAACCCTGAGTGAAAAAAGAAGCTCTATTATTTTCAGAAAAATMATTTCAAAGGGCAAGTCAATAATAGCAGGATACACACAAAATAAAACCTTTGGAATCCTGTTATTATTATTATTATTATTGTAGGTTCAGATGACTCAAATGTTATTATTTTCTTCTTGCATTACCAGCCAAGAAAACCAATGATAACCACATAAAGCTCTGCARATCTCAGCAGTTTTGATTCCCACTTACATTACTGGAGCAGCTGTTGCACTCGCATAGTTTAGCAGGTCAGCTCTGCGTGTGGACTGGCYCACACTGTGCTTTGTCTTCTTGAAAACTTTAGGTTGATTTAAGAGCAGGATTCATGTACAGCCTACCCTGCAGAACTGAACTAAGCTTATAGTATTAGGCATGTTACCRTGTCAGAAGGGGCTCAGTTATGTGCTAGTACCTTATGGCTTATATAGCACATAACACTGGTTCATGTACWGGTAAGAGACTTGTTTTGGTGGTGGCCACCTTCAGTAAACTATGCAATTGCTTTCTCTAAGCTGTTGGTTTCCAACAGCACAAAAAATGCAAGGGGAAAGTCAGCTGAAACCGCAGAGTCTTGCCCATCTATGAGTCAGGATCATTCACCCAGCTTCCCACCACCATGATCATGGGGCAGCAACATCAAAGCTTAAAAGCACCTCTCCCAAAACATGAACAAACCTGTGCTGACCGTGAGCAGGTTGTCTTGCCTGGTGCGGTGTCTTGTGGGGAAGGAGTTGCACTGTTCTCTTACCCCATCACAGATGATGAGCAACGCTGGTGACCACCAAGAACTACTCACATGAGAATACAGCTATCTTAGTTTATATCAGGCTAAACAAACCGAGTGGTGGCATACCAAAACTGCTGCAATGAGCTAAACAAAATTTTTAAAAATGCATTTTTTTCCATGGAATAGCAGGGACTGATCCTTCACCATCCCAGATGTCGGAGTATCCTAGCAGGAGCACATGAAACCATTCTGCTTGAGAGGAAGCATTCAGTGCATTTTGGACTGTGTGAGTGCAGGTGTGAATGCCTACACAAAGTGTGGATTTACCGCAATTCACTAGAGACCATCATATTTAAAGAAGGAATTTACATTAACAATTTCAATATGATTTCATGTTTGCTTCACGCACAATTTGACTGAATACACCGGTACATTCCTCCATATGTTAACATGCTTAAACCGGGRCAGCTTGACTTGATTACAAACTGACTTATGCCGAACCACATAAAGATGGTCACCTGTCCRTGGAAAACATGGTGCACCCATTTGCTCTTTCTTCAGTGTTTCTGTTGCTCCATGAAAAATTAATACACATTTTACTTCTGTCTTTTTCCACTTTCTTCTATGTGTGTTTGGTTTCCTTCATAGCCCCCAGTAAATATGGGAGCAGCTCAAATTGTATGAGATGTTATTGCACCTCCTCTGCTGATTGAATGGTTACTCTTGGAACAARAGGACACCAAGCTACAGGAGTCCCAACCACTAGAAACTGATTTAACTGAATTTAACCTCTCCAATAAACCAGATGATTTAAAATTAAAAACCAAAACAAACCACCATTTGCAATGCTGAAGATGCTGACCACATCAGGCACATATAATCTGATTCAAGGACTTGTTAACTATATCAGATTTGCTCCTGGACAAGAGTTTGAGCCCATGGATAGTAAAAATTTCAAAGCCATACCTGTTTTCACTCAAGTTAATTTGCCCTTGACTTCAATACAACAGGGAAAAGAATGCTAAAAACAAACCAGGCAAAGCATGGGAGCCAGGATATCTGTCAGTGCTTCCAGAGTACTAAGATGTGTCCCGTCTATGTTTTCACCCTGTCATTGCTTAGGCTTTAACAGTGCCCATGGCTCTCCCCCTGGTGCCAGGGGTCAGGGATGTCCTTTGAAGCTGTTCGTTTCCTTCCTGCAATCAGTCAAAGAGGTTGCTGTTGAGCAAGACTTTCTACTTAAAGAACTAATAAAACAGCTCTAGCAGACACCAAGGAGTGAATTCATTTTTCCCAGGTCCAAAGAGGTGTCTCTGGAGGAGGAGAGAAGAAAGCACAGGGCAGCCTCAGTAACAGGATAACGCCTCTTGAAATCCCCAGGGAAGGGAGGTGGCTCTGCAGCCCATTCGCCTGTGTCAGCAGTTAGTAGAGATTCAAACACGCCAACAGTGGATCAGTAGGCAACTTCCTCCTCACCTTCACTATATATACATGTACTGAATAGTACAGCAATGCAAAAGTACTGCCATTGCTCAGATGTCTTCCAAGGATTCATTTGAAAGAGATATTCCAGCAAATTCCCACATTATCCAGCTACAGAGAAAGGACATTTGTGTATGCAGGCATTCTGGCAGGAGCTATTTGCTTTGGGGCCAGATGTAATTCAAAGTTATTCTGAATATTACACTGCAGCAGCCTGGCCAAGCCCAGTAATGCTGATTATTAGGGCTTTCCTGGCTTTCCAGATGGAGCTGATTTCATTTAGTTCTCTCTCTTGTAATTAATAACTTGTCCCTTTTGCTCATTTTTGAATCTTTGTTTTATCTCTAGCATTTTGTAGAATAGTTTCCAATTTACTTAATCCATTGCTTGCATGTAGCAGAACTCATTCAGCCATACAGTTTAATGACATACAGCTCAAATCTCTGCTGCACAATCTCACATCCACTTCACATCAAGCTGGCATTTGTGTCATTTATATTTTATATGCTATAAACTTACAAATCATACCATTCCGTACTAAAGCAATGTCAATAATCTTGAAAAAAAAAAAAAAACACCTAACCACTAGCAAACATATGGGATCTGTACGTTCTGTCCTTTAAACAAGTGCAGATTTAGCAAGGAGGGGGAGGGAAAAGGAAGAGACGGAGAGCCACATCCCCCCGCTGCCAACGCAATGCGTGTTCCTGCAGCATCAGTGTTTGGATTAGGCCCATGGCCACTCTMCTTAGGTTTCAAATCATGAAAAAATAGATGGAATTCAATTCCCCGCTGCCAGTTTTTAGCAATGTTGGACTTCTGCATACAGAGGATTTTTTAAAATAGTGTTCACATGAGACTAGCTCTTTGCATTGAGAATGTGTTCATAAATGGGATATCAGATGTTAATAAATGATGAGTATTTAGTCTGTAGGCATATTACGGACATGCGGAAAATGTGCTATAGGTGGYGAAACGCTAGCTGGTTACAAACAGGGTTCTTTGCAACAGCACGGATTAACCAGGCTGCCTTTTTTGTGCTTTTAACTCCTAGCACGCAGCAGGGTTCAGTCCAGGACTGGGGCTCCTAAGTACTTCCACAATTTCAATAACAAATATTAATCTACTAGAACATATAAACAAATGATGAGTTTGAGGCATATAGATGAAGTGGGCTTGCACACAGTAGCTGTATGTTGGCGTCAGCCTGTACATCTGCGTGTACGTGCACAGTCCCACGTATCCCGTTAAGGACAGGGAGGGATGTCAGTGCCCTCTAAGGGCTGGTCTGCAYGGAGGGAGGTTGAACACTGAACGCTGGAAGCCGTACGACAGAATATCTGCGATATCGCAGGTCGGACCCCAACATTAGGGGGACAGTCACCTCCCCTGGCTGTGTGCACCAAGTGTCGAGAAACCCGGGTGTGCGGATTTCTGGGCTTACGCTGTTGTTCTCAGGGGAATGTGGGAGCATGGTTGTTCTTTATTTTCTTTTCTTTTGTCCTCCAACTACTTAGAGCATCTGGGATTCCAGTTAGTGTATATTTTAAAGCCTTTGTTTCTTTATCCTTCGTGCTGCACCGTGACATTGAACATGCTTCAAATGAATGAAAAACCTCCTTTAAAGCTAGTCACAATTCAATGCCTGTCTTTCTTTGGGACCACATTTGGGTTTTTTAACAGATTAATGGTCAGAAGGTCACAACACAGAGCAGTGCATATGACTAAATATTAACTTTTAATAGAGTGCATTGAGCTCAGGAGCTGATTAGAGCCTTCATGAAGCAAGAGCAATGCTAATCCTGGAAGAACTCCTAAAATCTTTTGTAAGCTGCATTTAATTAAAAGAAAATTAAATACGCAAGAGTTGATGCAGGAGTTGTACATTTGTGCATCCCACTCAATGAATGAATCATTTGCCTGCCTCCTTCTCTGACACAGAAATACCTTGCAATCCATTAAAGACGCTTAAATATTTTTATGGCTCCAATGGATCAYGTGTCACCACAAGCCACCCAGGACGTGGCCATTGAAGTCCAGAGCTGATCCGGTGTAACTATAGTGCTTCTGCAATGATTTGAGTAGAGGATGACATCCAGACCGTAGGCTGTCCACAAGAGGACATAATTGCTTGTATGACTGCTAAGGCAAACGTCACCCAAACTATTGTTAAATTCACAAAGTAGATTTTTTTTATATTTCCATGCCCCCTGTAATACATATGTGGCAAATGTGCATCTGGGGCAAATCTCAGTCGACACAACTCTACCAACGGTACCACTCCATCACGGGAACAGCRCATGTCCTTCTCACACAGGCACAGGCTCAGTTGTTACCAGTTGCCCCAGTCCTGTTACTGGTAGAGAGCCACAGGGAGCCAAGAAGCTCTGACTGGAAAGATGAACTACAAGGCGGATGAGTGTGAATTGATCAAATGGCAGCCAGATCCGGTGTCAGACCGGGATGCAGTACGGGACCAGCCAGCCCCCTGCCCCGGTACGGAGCACGGACCCCTGCTCCTCCCGATCGCTCTGCGAAGGGCAGGGTCCCGCTGCAGACCCGCAGAGCAGAGCAGCCGTGAAGGCACACGCGCCTCGTGCTCCAGTGTGCTGGGGACCTGTCAGCCTCGCTCACGTCCCGTCAAAGGGCTGGGGACAGCGGTTAAGTCAGCAGCCTTCCCACCGGATTAACACAGAGCTTTGCAGCCCTGCCGGCACCATGCCCGTGCCTGTCAGGATCCATCAGACAGCCGAGCCTGAACAGCTAATAGAATAATGGAGTGAAAAGAATAAAATTACCCCTTTCTGAAATAGCCAGAAACMCTCTTAGCTAATACTGAACACAGCTTCTGATTTTACAGAAAGGAGGCGACCTGACTTCTGGGCGCTGAATGCAAAGGGAAGCGCCCAGGCTGTAGTGGATGGTCCATAGCTGAACGGGCAGAGCTGTTCCCATCCCGGCTGCCAAGCATCGAATGGGGTTCGGGACCACCGAAACAACTGGGATGGACTGGGAGCACCGAAGGGGCAGGAGGATGGGAAGAGGGTTGTACAAAAAGTGACAGTGCTGTGGCTGGTTTTCTTTGCTGCTGCCCCCTCAAAATGTCATTGTCAGCTGAAGGGCTTATGAATCAGGGAGCAAGGAGAAGATTGTTCAGGTTTTGTGCCTTCAGGGAATATTTTTTAATGTATTTTTTAATGTGTGCTGATCTAAGGCCAAAGTAACTCAGGGTGAATGATTTCTGTCACCTTCRCATCAGGACCAGCATGTCGTGCGCAGACAGACCCCGCGAGTCGGTCAGATCCTGACATGATCCTCACGTGTGTCCTCACATGGCACGAGCAGACCCTCCGACGGCTGTGTGCCTGCGCTCACAACGCACGTGTGCAGCAACGTGACCCCCTCCAGGCATCAGGAGTCAGCTGGGTCCATCACGTGGTGGCCCTGGACGGGGCGGGGTGAACATGTGTCAGACCACAACTGCAGCAGGGAGCATGTTCCTGGATCTGCTTGTCACCACCAGTTCTGGCCCATCACCCCTATGTCCTGCTTATAAATCACTGCAGAATAAAAAAGCAAATTCAAGCTTAGAAAGGTTGCAAGCCTTGAACTCATGCAAGTGATGGAAAAAAAGTACTTAGAGCTAAAAGCTGGTGTTTAACAATTTATTCCAYGGGTCAGTGAGTGGGAAGGAGGGTGATGCCCGGTCTCAGCAGGCCATCACTGGTAGGATGAAAGTTCAGCTAGAAGTAGTTGACCACTCTTCTGATGGACTGGACGCTCGCGCTGCGTGCCTGCCACGCGTTGAAGCTGCTGAACTCGCCCCTCTCCACCACRTACATACGGCCTCGGTAGTTGGGCTCCTCGTACAGCACCCACCTGAACAGAAAGGGAGGGTTACTTGGGTCCCAACAATGTGGTCATGCGWGGTGGCCTTGTGCCCACATTGAGTGGCTGCATTTAGGCACTGCAGTACTGCAAACTACCGGGGCCCGATGGTCTCTCCGCAGTCCCGGTCCCATTCTGTGCACAGAAATGCCCCTGATGGAGTTAACTGCTGGTGCGTCCCCCCGTTTCCAGCATAGCCTGGCAATTATCCACAGCCAGATTGGACCTTGCCCTTAGAAGAAGTTGGTTTGGGTTACACCAGCGATGAAGCCTGGGACCAGGGGCTCCCCGCTTCACATTGCTGTAGGAATGGATCTCTCTGAGCTTCACCATGTGCAATGGAAACAACTTAATAGCATTTGATAGTGCTGAAGAAGGACATGAGTCCCCTCAGCCCTTGGATAAACCCATTTTGAACTGTAAGGAGAAGTGTGCAATACTTGAAGGATGTTTCACCTCTTTGAACTGACTCATTAGCTATGATGGGAACCATATTTAATAATTTCTCTCTTTGCTAGTAATTCTCAATGGCCTCTCTTTGATGCTTTCCAACAGAGAGCAGGGCTTAGCTCAGTTATCTTCACTTTATCTCTACATCCAGAGTTAACTACAACTTTCCCTTGCAATACAGTCAAATAGATACAACACTCAACAACCTTGGTGACTTTGGCATGCCTGATGACTTCACCTAGCTTGGCTACGTCTTTCTCCATTTGAAGTCCTTCAAGTCAGGAGCAATTCTGATGGTCAAGAGGGACAAATTTTGCTGCTCTTCTCTCCCTTTACCCCTTTAGTACACACTGTGCCATGATCTTAATGTGGCCACAAGTGTCACCTCTTTCCTCTATTTAAATCTCCCATGCTTTTTAACCAAGTTTTGCCATTGCTCTGATAGTTTTACCGTCAGGTTTCCACCCCATCATTGCTGAACTGCTCATCTCTGCCTCATTCTTCTCTTCCAACTTTTTTAAGGATTTTATAAGGATCTCTGCTGCTTGTCCCATTTATTGACTCAGCAATGACAACAGAGCACAAATGCAACCTTACAAATCATTTGGTTTCTGTGGTCTGTCTCTTGCCAGGAATTCAGCTGTGACATCTGGATTGGGACCTACTGTATGTGGGATTTCCAGGGAGAAACTCCTTTAAGTACCGGATGACTGGTGGGCTTCCAGGGTCAGACAACAGCTGGTGAACTCAGATCAGTCTAACCCAGAGCAAAAAGCTGTAGTCCTAGGAAAAATGTTGTTTGTAAAACCAGCCACCCATGGGCATTATTGAAAAAAAAAAAAAAAAAGCAAAAGCTTAGGGCATTTAGTCAAGCCATCGTACAGATTCTTTGACATATTTGGGTTTATTTTGTGTTTCTGAGAGGACACCAGGTGGGACTGTGGTGGGTTCCTTCTCCCATCTGCCTGGGCACCGACACGACCAGCACGTTGAGCACACGCCTGCCTGGTGCCCCTCTCCACCCTCCTGCCCGCGCTTGCACAACCCTTTTCTGCAGCATCACTGCAATGTGCTCAGCCGAGACATTTGGATCCCAAGCATTTCCTGCAAACAAACAAGTTCATTCTTTGGCACGTTTGCAGCCAGTTTATATCCAAACTGGAATTACAAAGTTGTCCTCACACTTTTCCTTTGAAGCTCACTTTGCAGTGTGTGGAGGAGGCTGCCCGCTGCTCACGTGAGTGTAATGGCAGGTTGCCCCAAAACCATGTCCCCTCCATCACGTATCCTGATGTGCACTGTCGGAGAGCATGCTCAGCTCTTCAGCTTAATTAAGAACAATTTATAAGTTATCCTCCTCTAGATGCACCCCAGCCTTCTTCATCAGGCACGCATGGCTTTCTTCCTTTTCCACCCCATCCCTTCAACTTACATGCATATTTCTGGGCCTCTTTCTCCATCAGTTCACCATGTCTCCCTCAAGCACTCCTGAARAGACCTCCTGATCCTATTTTCTGCACCTTCCAATCACTCCCTCCTGCTGAGAATATCTAACGTTATTGAAAACACGATGGTAGGACAGCGATGTTCACAGGGCGGTGCTGGCCCACGGGATATGGTGATTCTTCCAGCTCTGCTGTGCTCTAGGGTATCTTTCAACAACTGGTGGACCCTGGGGAATAGTGCAGGGGGTAGAGCAGATCTTCATAGTCACTTTTTCCCTGAGACCTCTGTGTTTCTCTCCAGACACACGGTTGATGTGTCTGCACAGTCACAAGGAGGGAACGGGACAGGCCTTGGGGTAGATGGAAGCAGACTGCGTGACCTGGTGTGGTGATAAGAACCCACCGGCTTGTCCCTCTGCTTAGGGGAAGGCTGCAAGAAAGAGGAATAAATGGAATAGCAGAAAGATGAGAGTGAAGTGTATTGGCAGTGCAAGGTGATGAGTGAAGACTTGTATGGCTTACTTAGCTGTTCCTTTATTGCCTAAAATTTACGTTCTCTGAGAGCATCAGTGAGAGAGGAAATCAAGTCAGTCAGGAGCCCAGAAAAAAAAAAAAAAAAAAAAAGACGATCCTGTCCTCAAGCCCAGCATGGGAGAGCTGATCCAGGCACACAGCAGACAGCCCTCAAACATCTCGGAGCTGTGTTTCATTAGCACATAAACCCAGAGGACACGGGAATAAAACTCGCATGGAACCAGCGCAAGCCCTGTCAGCCAAAACTGGCTGCTCGCGCTGAAAAAACGAGCGGGGGAGTGCTGCAGCTTCAGCCTGAACCAAGCGGGATGCTTTCAGTGGGGCTCGAGGTCACTCGTTCTCCACGTAGGACTCGAGCAGTGCCACGAGCAGCTATCGCCTCTGCCGAGAAATAGGTAAGGTTTATTGGGCAGCAACGTTTGGATACCTGGTCTGGTTGATATTTCACAGCCTGACTGCAGAACATCTACCAAACGCTCATAAATGCTTCAGCAGAATAAATGGTTGGTCTGGTTCCTTCAAGTTACGTCACTGTAGCTTAGAAAAGCCCTTTTTAGGGTATTCTCTCCCAGACTGTAAAACAAATTCAGCTTTTTAAAGTTGTTATTTCTAAGCAATCCTCTGTGGAGTGGCTGAGGCACAAMGGAGGACAAGAAGCGCATGTCTTCGTCTAAAACCAGATGTTCCCATATGTGATACCGGAGCTGGCTCTGCCTGTGGGCCGGGCAAAGCCGCTCGCCACGCAAACCGCAAAGGCTTCCGAGGAGGCGGTGACATCTCAAAACTGCTCCMAAACAGCAATCTCATTTCCAGCATGGTTTTAACAGCTTTATCACCAGCCTTTCTGGCTGTGTGGGGTAGCRGTCACCAACCCCAAAAGGGCAGTGGGGAAGGTGCCGGACACGCTCAGTCCCACCATGCGCCATGCCAAAAGCAGACATTTCTCTCCATTCCCRTGTTTCCAGCCGATCCATCATCACTTCCCGCAGGCACGGCCACCCCCACAAGTGCAGGCAGCAGCTTCTTAACAGCACGTGACACCATCCACGGATTTTGAAGGGGAAGCAAATATTTCTGTATCCAACGGATGTCGTGTTGCRGGAATTAAGGGGGAAAATCGCAGAGCGAGACTTCGGGGGGCAGGGAGCTCAGGAGGACCCTGCTTCACGCCTGCTTTCAGCATGCACAGGGTAAAACAGAGCCGCTTTTAGGCTGGGGATGTGCTGGAGACAGCCTGTGGCTGAAAATCCCCTCGTTTCCGGTGACCCCACCTCCTCTGCTCCCCAAACAGTTGAGGATGGGTCCTGGGAGGGCTTTGCCAGGCTGAGCCCAGCACCAGCTACACCTGCAGCACCGCTGGGGTCACCTTATGGTTTATATGGTCCATCCAAAGGAGAAAAGCGGTGCCGTAGGGTCTCTTTCTCCTCCCTGGTCTCACCTCTCTGCTGCGGTATCYCCTACTTGCCTCCCTCCTCCTGCAGCCCAGGGCCAGCAGGTCCCTCTGCACCGTCCTGCCTTTTAATGGCCTTTACAGACCTTTCCACRCACTTGCAGCAACCATCTTCCCGGGGTCTGAATGTAATGCTACAAAGCTCAGTGAGTTTCCTCACCACGCTCCTCTCAGTATTTTATTTTTTTCTATTTTTTTATCGCTACTCGAAGCCTTTGAGAAGTCACGTAATGTTAACGTAAACAGTCTAGGCTTCCTTGCAAGGGAAAGCAAGCTTTGTGCTCCTTATATATTTTGCAGTGGAGGGGGAAAATCAACCTGAAAAATTTAAGTGCTTGGAAGTTTCTGGGCAGCTTCTCAATTTCTCAAGCTCCAGGCTCTGCTACAGGGCCACGCGTTGTAAATAATTGGCCCTAAAGCTCTTGCCAGAGTACTCACAGGCTTTATAGTGTTGGTACTCAAATGCCTTTTGCTTCAAATGCTCAGCGTTAAGGGCTCCAGCCATTTCTTCCCATTGGGAGCTGGTAGCTCCTTAGTTTCAATGACCCGCCACTGCCTGATTATAAGCCTGTTTTTTTGGAAGAGGAGAGGTCTCGGTTGAATTGGAAAAGGTCCTGCAGGACACTCGCTGTCAGGATGTCACGAGCTTGGATGGCAACAACCTTTCTCCTATTCTGGGAAAAAAACTGCTGCTGGGCAGAAGGGGTCCGACATCCCGCGCTGGGTGCAGGTGGGATGCGCAATATCCAGCCCAGGACAGGCGGAGAAGAGCGTTTCTGCGCTCCCTCCTYGGCAGGGGCTCCCCTCTGCCCCGCGCCTCGCTCCAGCCACCCTCTGCCTGGCTCTGGGAGGATTTTATGGCATTCCTCCGCTCCCAGCACGCTCGCAGTGAAAATGCAATTATCGGACAGAGGAAAGGGGAGAGGGCCAGATAACAACCCGTCTCACAACTAGAGAAAAAAAAAACCCAACATAAAAAGGACTGACACGTCGAGAAAATGCAAATTGCCACCMAACAGCAGGAAAAAGGCAAAGCTGCCATCCTGCCGAGGCATTCAGGAGCATCTGCAGGGGCAGGAGGATGGGGCTGAGCATCAGTAACGCATTGGCAAAGTGTGTTCATGAGGCACCCAGGGTGACCAAAAACCCCCATCACCAAAACTGCATCACCACCGCAGTTGCCCCTGTCTTTCAGAAGCAGGATTTAATTTTAAGGTGAGACGCCGCTGCCTCATTTTTACTGTCCAAGGAGGAGGTTTCTGGTGTTGCAGCAAGACTCGGTGAAGCTGCTTGCAAAGCAAAAGCCCTGACCTGCATCACCCGGAGCCATCCATCCGCCCGCCCCGAAAGCCTCTGCGTGGATCTTAAAGAGGTGTTTGGAAACATGCACAGAAACATACAAAAAAAAGAAAGAAAGAAAGAAAGAAAAAAAAGTTGGTTTTAGGCTTCTTGTTTCATACACCTTAAAAAGTTGTCTCAGAGCTCTTGTAGCTTGTGCTTAGCTGCCACCCTCCCAAAATCATGCCCCTTTGAAGCAGCTCTCAACGGGCAGGCACCAAAATTCACCTTTAAACCATAGGTTTAACTCACATTTTTAGGYTTTCTCCAAGTCCCCCCAGCATAGACAGGCTTTGCCACGATGGGGGGAGTCTCTGCAGCCGCCTCGCTCCCCTGCGGTGCTGGGTACACAGGGCGCGGGGCAGGGACCACCGCAGCGGCTGCGTGCCGGGACACGCGCGGTTACTTACGCGCCGTCGCCGTACACTTTGAGGGCGTTGATGCAGGTCTTGTCCCAGCCTTGTCCCTGCAGGAAGGAGCAATCTTCCGTCAGCTCCAGGCTGGGACCGCTAAAATGGCTCCCCTCAAATATTTCGATCCTGTAATGCTCGCCGTGCTGGGGACAAAAGGATTTGAGTCAACCAAAAAAAAAATGCAGCAGATTATTTCCCCGGCTTTTATAAGACGGAGGAAGATGGAAGGGTGCTTTGGAATGTGAAAAGCAGYCCAACGCCACCAGTGCCAGCACGCACAGAGCACGCACAAACTCGTGCCACCTCCCAGCACACTGCGCCAAGCAGAAAAGCAGCCAGAAAACCCTCGTCTCTGCCTCCGGCTGCAGCTTCCTACAGCTGCCGTCCACGTGCAAACACATCGCTCGTGGGATGCGTTGTGCTCGGCCCCTCGCCCGTCTGCAGATCCCCCCCACTGGCCCAGAAACCCTCCGTCCCAAATACGGCATCAGCCACAGCCCCGGCTCTCCGTGCACTCATGCAGCAAAAAAAGATCTATATCCAGAGTGTACGAAGATGTTAGACTATTCCCCTAAGCTAATTTATATTGCCTCCAGTTCCAYGCGTAGCTGCTGTTCCTGATGGGAGATGTTGTGCCTTTCTTTAAGGAAAATAAAAAAAKGGAGAAAAAAAGGAAACTTTCCCAGCATCATCGGCGCTGCGTGAGCCCTTGAGGGTGACACGACATAAATTCCTCCAGGGAGATTTCTGCAGCCTGCAGCRTAGGTACGTGGGACAGAGCGAGCTGAAAGGATATTTTTAAGCTAAATTCAAAGAATACCGAAATGCATTTTTCAAATAAACAACGTCAATGCCGGGCTGCGATGCCAAACCCCACAGCAGGCGGCTGCCGGCAGCCGCCAAGCGGATCCCGTGCCTAAGCAAACATTCCTCCRGGAATCTGCGCTGCAGAAATGCCTTGAAGCACTCGCTGGCATCTCACAGGGAAAATCGTGGGCCAGGGAGGGAGGAGCACATCCTTGTGCCGGCCGGGCTCCGGGGCCCGAGACAGAGCATCCCTCCATGTACGGAGCACGGAGGTGCTTTGGGAAGGACGTTGTGGATCTGAAACAAACCTGTTGCTGGGCTGAAAAGCAGCTTCGGGACCAGTGAGAAACCCCACCAGCTCCAAGTGGGTTCATCATTGCCCCGGGGGGTCATGATTGATGGGACAGTCGAATGGACCTAACCCAGATTCATTTTTCTTTGCTACTTTTTAATTTTCCCAATTAAAAAGCACTGCCCGGAGGAAGGTTAAAAGCTTCATAAGGGGAGAGCTATCTAGTATGAGAAAAAAAAAAAAATGGTTTTAGTTCAGGATTACTGGGGGKTTTTTTTGCAACAGCAGAGAATTCAGCTAAAATTTGCTAGGAGCAGCCCAGCTGCCCCATGGGCCCAGTTCGGAAAGTCCTGGGGCTGCCCGCTCCCGTTCCRGGCACATGGGGAGACCAGGCTGCTGTGGCTCAAACTTGCCTTGGGCAACGACCCTCCTTCTTAATTCCCCYGTGAGTATTTCATAGTGACTCACATTAAAAACGAAAAGTAGGTGACGCTGGCAGGACCTTGCCACCTCATCTGAAAAAACATGGGAAAATCCCATCCCGTTAAAGCCGTTGCGCTTCCCGCTGCGGGAGGAAGGTGATGTGYCTTCTCCCGGCCAGGAGGCACGGGAAACCACGACTCGGCTTTGTGGCCTGTGCAGACCGCTCCAAGGGGTGACAGACCTTCCCTGGGAGACTATTTCCTTCTCAACGGGACGTAGTATTTCTAAGAAGCGCAGGTTTTTATTATGCAGGTTTTTATTCACGGGGCTCACAAAAATAAAACCCACGGGCAGCTCCGTCCCACGGATGCTCTGGCCGGGAGAGCGAAACGCCAGCGGCATCCACTCACCATCCCGACGGGGCGGCAGGAGCCCAGGTGGTCGCTGCGGCCGTTCCAGCGATAGAAATCGGGGTACTCGCCGTGCTCCAGGACATACTGCTGCCCTCGGAAGTTGGGGTGATCGAAGCAGACCCAAGCCCCGCTCTGGACGCAGATGGAGTTGACTCGGTTGAGGAAACCTCGGTCCTGGAAGCTGCCGCAGCTGCCGCAAACCTCCAGCTTTCTGCCCGTGAAGCATTTGCCTTCGTAAAAAGTGATCTGGGGGGAGGGAGGAGAAGGGGCCCGCGGTGAGGAGAGGGGCACGGCCGGACCCCACYTCAAGCAGATGGGAACCACTTGCAGATGCCTCATTTTGGGATGGTTTGGGGTTTTTTTTTAGCTGCTTTYCAGCAAAAGGAGCACGGCATCACTGGCATTTTTTCCTAAGAACCGTATTTGTTTTTCTGGGAGCGCAGCGCATCCCGCAGTTACGACACTTCTCGCCGCCTCGTGCTCGCTCACACATGGTTCCAGCAGGAATGTTTAAACAGGAAACTCCGCTCCTGAAACKCAGCTCCTTCTGCCGCACCCTCCCCGTCCCTGCTTCCGAATTTGCTCCCGGTATCATCACTCACGMTGCATCCTCCAGGATATTATCCTAACCTACTCCTTCAACCCGGAGGATGCCCGGGCTCTCCGGCCCCAGGCTGAAAGGGAAGCGGTTGGGTCGTTACTTACTTTTCCCGAGTATTGAGACATTTTCTGTTGGCTGCTATCCAAGACCAAAAGCGGGAGCCAAACCAAAACCGCGACSGACAGAAGCGTTGGACACCCCGCTATATAGCGGCCGGAGCTGGGGGGGAGATGGGGCTGGTGTCGCGAGGGCTTTTTAACAAAGCAGCGGGAACCGGGGGCTTTACGCTTTCCTGCTTCGTAGGCAGAACCGCCGGTAACGGGGCCTGCTGAGTCCAGGGTTTTGATTTTGGGCAGATGATCTGACAAAAGATTTGCTTGGCAGGGCTTTGGTCGATTAGCAGTGCGCATTTACTGCTCCTTTTTGAAGGACTACTTTTTTTTTTTCCTTTTTTTCCTCCCTTTTTTCCCCCCTCCTCTTTTTTTTCTCTATTCTTTTTTTCTCCTTTTTTTTTTTCCTTTTTTTTTCCTTTTATTTTTTTAGAACAGACAAGAAGTAAATAAGGAACCAGCAGCAGGTCTAACCATGGTGCATAGTTTCTCTATGTTAGGTTCGCTTCTTTTTACTGTTTTTTCCCAGCTTCTTCTCATCTATTGCAGCGTGGCAGCCAAAAGCAAGCATCCTTGGAAGACTCCTCACCAATAACACATTGCACTCCATCCGTCAAAGCAATGGTTTCTTGTTCAACCTTCAAACCTCTTTAAATGGCATCTCCAAAAGCCGAGGACCTAATCCCCTCCGAAGGGCAAAGGTTSGGCTCGCAAACCCACCGATGTTATTCACAAGCTTCGTTTTTATGAATATTCTGATCTTTCAGCACTGAATCACCAAGATACAGATATAAGTCAGGATTTAAGCCGTACCATTGACCATAAAGTAATATTGCACATATAGCTGCAATTACGGCTTCAGAGTCTGGCATCTCAAATGCCAGTGCAAGGAAAAGGTGCTTCATATTCCCCTCTTTTGTGTTATAAGAGCATGTTACAAGATGGTGGAGTCACCATCACTGGAGGCRTTCAAAAAACGTGTAGATGTGGCACTTTGGGACATGGTTTAGTGGGCATGGTGGTGTTGGGTCGACAGTTGGACTTGATGATCTTAGAGGTCTTTTCCAACCTTAATGATTCTGTGGTTCTATGATTCTATGATCCAGAGATTTTAACAGTCATTCTCAGGACAAATAGCAAGGGAAAGCCCCAGCCCATAAACCCCATCAGTTTAAATTAATGAGTCAGGTTAAGAAGAGGTAAAGGCAAATGCAGGGGGGTGGCCCATGGCCCGGCGTGCAGAGACATACCAGGGCACCATGTTAAAAGGAAATTTTTCTTTTATGCTATTTAATAACTCTGGAAGAGAATTCACACCCAACTCCTACTCATCAAATCCTCCTCTTCATCACCCATTGGGCCCCCGTCGCCTCCTCCCCACCGCTGGCACTCCGCTCCCAGGACCGTCGGGCATACGCTTTGAATCCGAACCCTAAAAACTCATTTCTCGGCAGGTCGCTCCCATCCACCCGCGTGCCAGCAGCCTCGCACGGCAACCCTGCTCTGCTGCCTTTGTTCACCGCTTCGTTTCAAGATTAAAGACCATTTGGGAAGAAAGTATGTCATTATTAAGGCTTAAACGTACGCCGCCCTTTCAATTAAGATGTAAAAGTTAATAAGCGCGTGTGCGCACACACGTAGGCTGAGCTGGAAGATGTCGTGTTGACTGGGATGCGCTGGAGGAGGAAGGAGGGAGGTGGCACATTGTGTTTGGAGAAGAAACACGTCCTTCAGCTGATGCGGGTAAACCTGCCCCGGCATCGCAGAAATGCCGTTTACATTTACATATTCTGATGGGAGGCAGGAAATAAGGAAGAAAAGCCTCATCTAATTAAAAAAAACTACCCAAACCCTCATTGAAATGCTGGTGTGATTTTCTAGGTGCTAAATTAGTCACCAGGTGGTGTGAGAAAAGTGACAGCACATGGAAAGTCCCACCTGGAAGGGCAGCAGCCAGAGATCGGGGCATTAGCGGCATCCCCAAAACCAGCCCCTCCCCGCAGCCTTGCACTTGGTGCCCTGGGAGGGAAGGAGGAGACGTGTCCCTCTTCTGAGTCATGGCTGGGAGCACCAGGGTGATGAGGTGGCACCATCGTTGGCGTTGGGACCCAACACTCCCAACCACTGGGGTCGTAATGGTCCACACGCTCTTTGCGTTGGCCATGAGCTGTTTGGTGCCTGGAGAGGAAGACCCACAACATCCAGGACGAACTGGCCCTGAAGTATTCAGTAAAGCAAATATTACCGCAGGAGGAGGTTTTTATGGAACCACAAAAGCCTTGTTTCCTCCGGCTCTGTCTCATGATGGGATTTTCCTGTTTCTCCTAAGGTGCAAGCTTTAATTAAATCTGCAGGAACTTGCAGTATCTGAGACTTGTGCCCAGCTTTTAGATTTGTTAGAAGCTGTCCAGCAGGTTTGAAAGCTATTTTAGGAGAGATGGAAAGAGGGTGTGACAACTTTAGTCTCATTTCTTTGAGAAACCATGTTAAAGATATGAAACAACAAAAGGCCCATCTCTAGAAAAAAAGAAAATGATGGGAAAAAGAGAATACTGAAGAACTGCAATCCTTAATTCCTGGAAAAAAACCCTTCATTCCTTGCAAAGGATGGAATGGCTGCCCATGGAGGAGATAGAAGAGCAGCCTGAGGAGCTTGCGGCCACTAGCAGCCTCTCAGGCACGCGGTGCTGGGGCAGACCTCGCCTCCCGCTCGTGCCCAGGTGCGGGATTGCATCCGACCGTGGTGCCCCAAACTAACAGGGTCGTGGGCAGCCCTCCTCTGCTGCGGCTGTTTAAAGGGTGAAGCATTGGAGGCATGAAGTTACAAGTTTGAGCGTTAGGCGTTACCAGACAAAACCCAGAAGTCTAGGATTTTTTTGCACATCTTGGTTTAGAGGGAATGAGAAATCGGGCTCAACGTCCTCAGGGGCAGCTCTGGGCTGTGCTATCCCTGCCTGCCTTTGCAGGCAAACCCAACACCCCAACCACGCAAGATGGCCAAGGTTGATTTCAGGTCCATTGCAAMCCTGCAGCTACATCCCCAACAAAACCGGGGTGGGAAGGACTCGATGCCATGGGCCAGTGTCGGTGCCAACACCAGTCACAGAGATAGACCCAGCCATGCTAGAAACCAGAACTCAACCATCCAGGACAAAACCACCCTGCCTGGATAAACGTGGTGGCTCCTGGCTACCACCCCGCTTTCCTCCCCGGACCTAACCTACACACAGGATCCAGGCACARCTCTTATCCTCTTACAAAGTGATTTCCGTTACGTGCCAAGGGGTTGCAAGCAAGGTTATGTCAGCATAAATAAGCCCAGGCTGGGTGGTCTTCAAAACGCAGCTGTGAGATGCCACCACCTCTTTCCATGGGGTGTTGTGTAGGATTTATGGGGGTGATTTTTCCGTGCAGCTCAGCAGACACTGGCCATTACAGGTGTCCAGCCCAGCAATACGCCTCGCAGTAATCTGCAGCGTTAGGTGGTGCTGGCAGAAGGATGCTGCCGAATGACCCGAGTTAAGGTAGGAAGACGCCAAACTCACTCCTTCTCTGACACAGATTTCAAGAGAGCAGAGCATGACTCCTGGAGGTGAATCTTTGGGAGTGACCTTGCTAATGCTAACTGGAATATTTCTTAGCAGAAGCTGAGCAGGATTAGCATTCTGCTCAGAGGTACCTACTACGGCTAGTACAACCCCACACAAATAATAATTAAGTGAGCAACAGCCGAGGAGTTGCACCGCATCCTCTGAAAGGGCCACGCGTCAGCTTCTGAAGGAGCTTTTAGTATTTCCAAAGCAGCGTAAGACCCAGCACAGGGAACATCCGTATCTCGGGGCTTTCAAAACTCCATCTCGCTTTAAAAAGCTCACAGATTTCTTCACATACCTCAGTACGAGATACTTCTAAGCTCATTAGATATCGAACCACCATGGGTCTAGCTCCTTCCCATGGAAAATTTTTTGGCTCGCCACTGAAAAGGATGAGCGCATCTTGTGGGCCACTTCAGAGCAGCAACAGACCTCAGAGTGAGAAGCCATCCTTATGACTCAAGGGAAAGTTTCTATATTAAATCCACATTGCTCAATTAAGACCTAGCCCACCTCAAGCCAGTTGCCAAAGCACTAATTTCTGCTGGTGATTAACCCATTCCCAGTGCCTGGGTACGCCACGTGCTGCCTCCCAGAGCTGCTGGGGAGGCTGGTTACACTAACTGCAGAACATCTCTGCAAACCATTCAAGCAGAGAAAGGATCTTCCAACCCACACCCTCACTGGCAGAATACATCACCTGTTGCTGGAAATGGGAATCAGCTGCCAGGCAATGGTTTTGGGTTCAACGCATTGTCTTCATCATGGATGCACCAAGACATAGAGTCTCTGCAATATCTCTACCAAGGGTGGCCATCCCATGCCCTGACCCACCACCCATCCCGTGCCACCCAACAYCTCACGTCACCCCATGTGGAGTACAGACTCCAAAAAACCTCCTCATTCCTGAGCAAACCCTATCACAGAATGATGGATCAGATCTGGCCAGGTTTCCGCTAGGAAAAATAGCTCCTCTACCTGGAGTTGGGACCTGCTGGTCAGGTTTAGCCAAATACTTATTAGCAGCATTACAGAGGTGGATATTGGGGAAAAAAAAAAAAAATCTGCAAAAGCTTGTTTTCAGTAGTGTTTTCTGTCTCGGGATCAGTATTAGTGCAGCTCATCGCACATTTCACTAAGCATCTGGCTGAGATGGGACTTGGATTTCATTTTGGAAAACATCAGAAAGCCTCAGGGTTTGGGGTGAAATCCTTTCAGTTTTCATCTTATTTCAAAAAGGTTCCAGTAGGGAAATAGGACACCTAAGAAAAAGCTGGATGTTGAGGACACCCATCACCCAGACCTAGTTTAGCCATGTTTCCACCGTGCCCGTAACGAGTTGGAGGCATCTCTGCAAAGGTTCTCACTCACCCTCCCCAGCTGTCAAAGGGGAGTAATTTTGACCTTATTAGATGAGGTTGTGAAGATTAGTCAGTATTAGCGAAATGCTCTGAAGATGAGCAGTACTGATTACATAAGGACTAATTAGAACCTGTTGATTTCTCCTTCTCAAGAGGCTACAGCACAGCAGTGCTAATTAGCAGGATAAGCCCAGCAAGCCCGGGTGCATCGTCACCACCTGCACCACGCTCGTACTGCGCTGCACAGCCGCCTGCGACATCTGCACGGAGCAGCAGCACAAATTCTTTAGCAACAAGGGTGTAAGGTTGCACATTTCTTTTAAAGAAGGTGGAAGACACAAACACACACACCACGACATAGGCTACCCTTCTCATTTTGGGCTGCTGCCCATCTTGCACTTCAAAGGAAACTGCTGCAAGCTGGGATAGACCCAGCTGGATGTTTTACGGTCACCCGTGCCAGAATCAAGGGTAACCGCGAAAAGTTGTCCTTGATCACTTCCAGGGTGCAAGTTTGGACATAGAAACTTCTCTGTTCAAAGAAACTAGAAAATGGAAAGCCTGAAGTCTTCACCATTGCCTCCAATGCTGCAAGAACTTCCTCAGCGAAGTCGTTTCAGCCCACGCTCCTCTGCCCTTGGTTGAGGAATGACATAAGGCTGCCTGGTCCAGATACCACAATACAGCTACCGCAGACACAAGGGAGCAGTAAAAACACTTTTCCAGCTTTCTTCCTCTCCGGTGTGCATTCACCAACCCTTGACAGAAGCTGGGAAGAAGCGGTAGGCAGAAGACTCAACAGACCCAAAGCAGACTGCCTCCAAGCCTTCCCCGTTGTGGAGTTCATCAGGCAGGGATAAACTTTGCTATGCATAGAAATAAGAACAAGAGGAAAAAGAAGGATCACGTACCCGCTTTCTGCCTGCCGTCCATCCTCCACTTGCTGAGCTGCACCCGCCCCACCGCTTTCCTCGTCCTCAGCACTTCCATCCACGGCAGGCTGGGAGATGGGCAGCTCAGCCTCTTGGGCTCAGGATACTGAGAGGTTTCTCGGTGTTCACGCACGGCAAGGAGTAGGGCAGGAGGCATTTCCAGAACTGCACATTTTAAACCCACGCAAGTCAATGGGAATTTAACTCGACTTGTGGTAGTTACATTTTGGTCATTCCTTCAACAGGAGAAGGATCTTTGCACTTTTACCTTTGCCAATGATCATCCCTTAAGAATAAGGCTGGGCCCTATTAAGTGTATATAAATTTTTTTCTAGCCTGGGCCAGAGAACTTATTTTCTTTGTGACTTACCTTTTAATCCATGCAACATTTATCACAACCCTCCAGAAGCCTTCAGGGCAGCTGCCAGACAAGGCTGTACAAATTCATCAATTCCAGGCAAGCAGCAGTTTATTTGATACCGATTTCTTGCTTCCGTATCTAACACAGGGCTTCCAAGATTGCCCACCACCCTGTTTTAGGACTCTCACGGTGAAGAGCCTAACCCCTGCCAGCTCTTAAGTCAGTGTAAGGAAGCACGAGGCTGCCCCAGCCTCTATTAGACTCCAGCTGCTGGAAGGTGCCGTCCCGAGAAGCCAACGGCAATCTCTGTACAGCAAAGGACAAGCAGTTCACTGATCATGCTTGACTACACATTTCATTAAAACTGCAAGACTATTGCACATGGCTGGTCGTTAGATCTTTTTAGCAGAGAAAGGCTTGGATGATTGGAATAATTTCAGGCTTTACATTGATTGCCAGTACACATGCGGCCACTATTTTAGAAAAAAATTGAGTAAATCTGGTCTTCGAGGTGTCTGGTATTCCACAGCTTCTACCTTTTGATGTAGACGGTACAAAGACTCTGGCCATGCAACAAGTCATCTACCACCTCATGACTAGGCAATGAAGGGCACTACCAAACAGATGCACATTGCCCCAGGTTCCACAGAAGATCATTTTCTGAATCCTCAGGAACTTCATTATCAGCCAAACTACCCTCGTTCTGGTGTTGCAGGTTCTTGTGAAGGATCAGTCTGGTTCTGAAATGAAAGCGTGTACTGGTTTCCCAGAACGAGCACTCCCACTTTGCTGAACTTCAGTGATTTATTGCCTGTGACCATCACCCAGCTACAGAAGCTGTATTTGGCACAAGGTATCAAAATTAAGATAACAAACAAGCTTTCAGAAACTTTGGGAAATACCCTAAATGGAGGAAAAAAGGCAACTCTTTTTGCCAAGAACCTAGTTAATCTCATGGTAACCAAAGAAAATATTAAGTTTTTCTATGTACACTGTTAATTGAGGGGTTTAGACAATCTTCTATATAGTATGAGGGAACCACTGTACAAGAAATGAAGAGATGAGACATGCTGAATTTCTATCTTTTAGCACAGACTGCAATGCAAAAGCTACTTCTGATTGCAAAAACGTTGCAAGTTTCCCTTCCATTCTACTCCTGCCAAAAATCAAGTTTTCAAATGGACACAAAAATGCATGAGAAACACTTCATTTAATTAACTGTTCCCCAAACCAGCCTCGTTTGTTTTTGTTGTTTGGGGGTTTCATTTTTGAATACAAAGTAGGTCAACTGCACATTTTTTTAAATACATAGCTGAAACAGTTTGTTTCCAGACTTAAGAGATTAAGGCTTGTTAAGCCTCTAGTCCAAAAGCCAAGCGAAAACTTGCAACTGGTTCGGGGACGCTGCCAGAGCTGCACTGGGACATTGTGGACGGTGTCAGGTGCCAGGAGACCACTCGCCTCTACCAGTGCTGTCCAGATGCAGAAGTACAGAAATGCATAATGAACGATCCACATCAATTTGTTCAGGACATGTAATTTATTTTAAATGACATTTTTGTTTTCTCAGCAAGTCTATGCTGGTGACCTGGATAAATCCACTCCATCCTGAAAGCGTTCCTAGTTGCAAGTCCACGTGAACAGTCTGTAGCACAGGTGTACACCAGCCCGTTACTTGGGACGGATCTGCGTACCCTTTACTCCGTAACTCTTAGTTACAGAGGAAAAATACAGTGCAGGTTGTCTGACTGAAAACCCAAGCCTTCCCTTCCAAATCAAAGGCGTCACTTGTGCCTCCTTCCCGTGAACAGGCACAAAGCACAGCTGAGCTATTCGGCCAGCCTGGAGTTCTAGTAGCAAAAATGGTTCGGATCACTCACAAGCAACTTCCCAAGCAACAGTCAAACAATCCACTGGCTCCAAGGATCTCACGCCTCCTCTTAAGGTCAGCAGGTGAACATTTTTCACAGGAAAACGTTGATACGGAGTAATCAACAAAAAATGATAAACAGAACATTTAAGGTTTGCAGCTATTTTATTTACAAGTATACATTTAACACAAAGAAACACTGATATCCAAGCCTAGTTAATAGTAGTGTAACAATATGCATCATTTTGATGATTATTCTAACCAACAAACTACACTGAAAAATTAATGCCAGTAAAATTCTTGGTCATAATATTAAGAAATACAATATATAAATTGAAAATATGATTGCTTAAAATTTGAAAATGGAAGTGAAGCCATTTGCACAGGAGTCAGAGTTTAACATAATCTGAAGGGAAAGGCTCCAAACCAACTGTTTATTTTTCAGGTTAACAGAAGAAAAAAAAAATAAAAAAAAAGAAGCATAGTTTATCCTTAAAGATAATGGGCAGTTTTGCTTCTTCAGGTAGAATGTATTCCCAGTGTTTTCAGGTTTTGAGTGGAATTACATTACTGAGCATGAAGACTTCCCTTGTGAAGCTGCCCCGTCGATTTTTTCTGCCTCCAAAATTATCCTCTTAAAAACATCAACGGCAGTCTGCAAAGAGAGAGTACAAGATTAGTAGGTAAGAAGAAACTGCTCACTTACTGAAATAATAATAAAAGTGTTAGCAGTTTTACTGGCTACACCAACAGATAAATGCACATCCAACACTTACTCCAAAATCAAAGAGGGAAAATATGGTAACTTCAGTTTTGAACACAACCTTTTGGAAGAAAAGTGTAACCCCCTTCTCCACAGCAGCCCTCAACTATTTTCTCTATCACTGCAGGGAGGGCAAGTTTAAACTGAGCCATACTCACAACAGAGCTAATAACTGTAATTTGGCTTTATTTTAAATAGTAAKCTTGTGCTGAGTGACTGACAGCATTGAATATTTTGATGCTGTGCTGTTCCAGAGAATAAACCAATTCAYTTCCTCTAAGTGACCTTTAAGATTCCAAGTAATTACAGAAGGCAGCAGAYTTTTTCAGCTCTAAACACTGACTTTGCACAGCCCAGTATGAGGGTCACTTTAATATTCTTGATTTTCTCACCTTACCTACAGGTAAGACCAGTATTGGACACGGTGCAAGAACGCAAGGGGAAAACACGAGCCAAACTAGCCGCTGTCTAATATTAAGCAGCATCCTTTGATAAAGGCCTGAGAGAAAGGGGTTTTACATTTTAAAGAGCTTGAACTATAGGATAGCCATYGCTAACGTGGTCAGGCTCACACAAACATCCCAGCTCACTGTATGGAACATACAGGATTATAACAGAGTCCTCTGCAAAATCGCGAGCCACAGAAGCACTAYGGATCCCTTCACTCCTTCAGAGGGAAGGCAGCAAGTCATCTCAGAGTAGGAGTCACTTGTTCTGCTATCAACTCCACTCGGTCTACGCCGAGCCTCCTCCCTCCGCACTGAGCGTACATAAAGCAGGCTGGTGAAAAAGGCTCTCCCCGCTCAAACTGCAGGCGCTGAAACGGAGCGCACGGGCTCCGAAGGGCRGCACTTCCCCAGACGCACACGTGCTAGCGAGTCCAAGTGAAAAATCTTGGGATGGAAAGACACAATTTCCCATGAAAGTAAGTTTAACTGAATCAGAGACACTAAGAAAGGACGTCAGACCACTTGAGCGATTCAGATTTTACRGAAGAATTTGATTAAGTATCGCTTGGTTTTGGTGGGGTTTTGTTTGTTCGTTTTTAAAGATAATAAAAGATGGGTGAGAATAAGGTGCCTGGGACAACATCATGAATGTTACTTGTAGTAAATACCTTACACTGTTAATCTGGTATTTTCATGATTCACTCAGTTTTAAGGGTTTCAAAACTRTACACTAGCCTCTGTCAGAATATGCAGAAACTACAACTACAACATGCAGCATCCGAGATTGCCTAGAATTAATTTAAGAATAGATCTATCCTACAGTCAAGGACAAYTCTGAAGTGCTTTTCTTCTCTACGGTATTTTCAAGCTGAAGAATTGCCATATGATCAGTACTTCAGCATGTGAATCTTCAACTTGGAAATGGTCTTCCGATCATCTCAGACATACTATTTTAAGTTTATCTAACCTCTAGCCAGCCGTTTCATGAATTCCAAGCATACGCTCTTTAAGAAGGAAAATACATTCATTATATAAAAGCAGTCACATTATGAAAGAGGATAAAAAGGGGGTTTTGTTGGTTTTAATCAGCAGGCTGAAGAGCGCCCTGTGATTTATGACTATGTGTTCTGACCCAACAGATGTTTTCCTGCCCCCACAAGGTATAATTCTTAATTGGATCACTTCCAAATTAATCCCATTGACTAAAGTAGCCCCACAACAATCTTAAAGGAATCTTAACAAGATTAGACTAAATTTTAAAGTTTCCCATATTTATTCCATTTGTGCACAGTACTATCTCTGGAACTATTTAAAATACTTCATCAGCTGGAAATAGAGTATTCCTCTGTATAATTAGGTTTCCCTGCAATCCCAACCGACTCTGACAGAAGTGGCTCATTAGTCCAGTACTATACAGCACATTTCCTGGGCAAATTAGACTCTACGAGAGCCATGGTCAGGACTGCAATTCCTATCAAACTGGTGCCACTAATGAAGTCTTTCCCCTAAATCAAAACTTGGTGATATACTGATTTTTATATATATACTGCACCGATGTTTCCTTACTTAGAGTTGACATTTTCAATGGTTTCATTTTAACGCACAAGTTCTTATACCCCCGCTTCAAAGCACCCATTAAAAAAACTCCACAATTTATTCTGTCAACCAAGGAGCTGTACATTCTCTGTCAAAGACATACTGTTTGAAACACTAAGATGTAGGAGTTTACAGGGCTTGTTAATTCATTTCACAGAAAATATGTATTCACAAAATATGTATTCACTGAGAAGGTTTAATCACTGTCCTACAGTTAACGCTTAGGAATTTGTAATTCAGCCCGAATATGCCGAAGTATTTTAGAATGAGCTTTTAAACAACGCAGGAAGCTGTGTTTTGTGACGAGGAATAAAGAACACAGCCAGACTTTATGCGCATCTGTCTCCATACGGTCCAATTATAGAATGTGGGTCGCACCTAGCCTACAGAAAGCCATCTGGCTTTCTCCTACCTTTCTCCCCTGAGGAAACAAAATAGATGTCAGCCTGGGCAACACATGCTGCCTAGAGAGCTTAGCACCGTGCAGGAGACACCGGAGGCTCAACTGCTGCTGCAGATGTGCCCCTTGGTGTGAGCAGGGCAGACAGCTCAGGAGGTGCAATTCTCTCTGCACAAGCAGGGAGTCGGGAACACGATGCCAGGAAGGTGCAAACACCCACATCCAGCCCACAGCCTCCAGAGTCAGCTCATCCTTTGGTGTATTTYTCAACCATGCAACTGTTTTGTTACTTCAAAGAGGAAACTCTCAACTGCTCATACTACTAGTTTATCTTGGCACAGAACTGGGCAAAGGAACTCGAACAATAGTCAGGTAAGGAAGAGAGGTTTTCTCCCCCCCCTCCTCTGCGAGTCCAAACATGCTACTCACTCCAAACATGGGCCCCTCACTACAAGAAGGACATTGAGGTGCTGGAGCGTGTCCAGAGAAGGGCRACGAGGCTGGTGAAGGGTCTGGAGAACAGGTCTTATGAGGAGCGGCTGAGGGAGCTGGGGTTGTTTAGCCTGGAGAAGAGGAGGCTGAGGGGAGACCTTATCGCTCTCTACAACTACCTGAAAGGAGGCTGGTAGAGAGATGGGTGCTGGTCTCTTCTCCCAAGTAACAAGTGATAGGACGAGAGGAAAKGGCCTCAAGTTGCGCCAGGGGAGGTTTAGATTGGATATTAGGAAAAATTTCTTCACCGAAAGGGTAGTCAGGCATTGGAACAGGCTGCCCAGGGAAGTGGTGGAGTCACCATCCCTGGAGGTGTTMAAAAAATGTGTGGATSAGGTGCTTCGGGACATGGTTTAGTGGGCATGGGTACTGGGTTGATGGTTGGACTTGATGATCTTAGAGGTCTTTTCCAACCTTAATGATTCCATGATTCTATGCTCTCCCACGTAAACATTTCAGACCTCTGGAGGGGGGGCTAAGATCCCAAAGCACTCTGAAGCATGTACTGAGCACTGCATCGTCTGMGCTCGATGAGGAAGTTACTCTTGAAAAAGAAGCAATGCCCAAGCAATTGCCTTTTAAGAGAGCTCTGTTTTGGCAAGAAGTAGATTTTTTGCTACTTCCTTGCCCCTTCTAAAACAAATTTATCTAATGAATTTTGCGTAACTGGATGAACACGATTTGGCTGCTCATTACTCCCTAAATTCGTCCAGTAAAAGTTGGCTCCCAGCTTCAACTGGGTTTAAGACCAATTTGGATTCTGGTTGTATTTCAAACAGTTACCATTTTATTGTACTGGGATTAAGATGAAGTACTATGCTATGGCTTAGGAGAAACAAACTAGTGAATTCCACAAGAAAGGCTCAAAGCTCCTGAAGTTAGCCAAAGCAGTTCAACATAACTGGTAATAATTAAGCAGCTMGAGAAGATATGACAATAGCCCAGCAGTAATGTGAAAGAGGTCTTTTCCATTAAGTCTCAGAACTGCCTTCTCAAAGCCCAGGGATTTCCCTAGATGACTGATATGTTGCTGATATGCAGGCTCCTCCGAAAGCCCTACCAGGTCACCCTTGTCTGGAGGAGCTGATACACAGCCTCAAATACATTTGACCTTGGGAACYCTTGCAGCCGCTACCATTTACCTCACCGCAGCTTTGATTTTTGCCTCTCTYGCTTTCCATCTATTCAAAGTCACGCTATTTCTGGAATGTGGTATCTTTTGGTAACTCCTGGCAGAATAGGACTAGTTTGCTGAAGTTCATCTATTGAACTATTTCAGTTGCCCAATATAGCAGGGCTATGCTCCTAGGACTCTCACAGATGCTCCAAAAAGGATTTTTTTTTTTTTTTTGCCAAAGCAGGAAGGGAGAAGAGTCAATGCTCTCCCACCCCCTTTTAGGGGGAAAAGAGCCTTTGCTATCAGAACCTGTCATAGGGAATACCTTCTCTGGTTTCAGCAGTTCCTTGCAAACAGAGCTGTTATAAAGGATAGACCACACAGCTGATTGAGTTTGGTCTAACCCCTGTAGCAGGGAGACCTACTCTCCTCGCTGCTGTGAAGAACATCACGTACCAAACCAATTTCAGACCAGCATACTAGAAATTGTCATACTTTCGCTCCACATCCACCAAATACAGATGGCTAGGTTTCAGAGAGAAAGGATTAACAGACTTCCCTCCAGGCAGGAAGGTTTGAGCTCTCTGCTGAAGTTCTTAAGCTCTAAATTCCCAATCCAGTCCAGCTCATCCCTTTAAGCATCAAATTAGCTTTCTGTGAAGCAAACAGAATCTGAAGCAGTTTTGGAAGGAGTTTAGACTTAATCTTGATAGGCAAGTTACATTTGCTGYACCAAGCCAGTACAGGGGAAGATTTCTATGAACCTCCAAGAAAAAAGTGCCGACAGACTTCTTTTTCCAGTAATGTTGACTTCTATAAGGTGAACATTCAGTACCAGGAGAATGACAACACGCCTTGTTACTAAGTTCAAAATAAACCCTTTTTCCTTCCAAACCAGAGACAGTTTCAGAGTACGAGAAGATATCCTGTCTTGACAGAGGTCTATRTATCAGCTGTTTTGATCCTGTCAAATTAGGATTTGGAGGAAAAAAAACGCATGAGTTCAGAAGTGCTCCTGGTCTAACTCATAGGAAGGGATGCTACAATGCCTGGTGTCTCCTGCTTCCCCTAGCACCTCACAGCTCTAGACTCCACACTTTGCTCTCAAAGCTCAATCTTCCACCTCTTCATAGGTGAGCGTTCCTCTGCAACCATTTGCGAGAAGACCAAGGCAGCTGCCCCAGCTTTGGGCTCCTTCACGCTTTCTCCAGTACGTCCCAAGCCTCCAAAGGAAGCATGCCAGAGAGCCTGAAAGATGGTCACATGCTGTGGGCACCCATCTCAGAAGTGACATACGATCTCCCAAACTTCTGAAGCCACACAAATTTGCCAAGTGTATTATGTACGAGGCATGAAGGAGGAATTAATGTTCTAGCACTTGTTTCTAACAAACCTGCATCTGACTACAGAGGGACAGAATTTACAGCGACCTGCGATCGCTATTCTGAAGGATCCTGCTGAAAGGAAGACCTGGTAAGAACAACTTTGACAGCAAAAATGAATACAACTTCAGATTTTTTGTGGTATTTGTACAGGACTGTACAGAATTTTGAATATCTGACATACAATTGCCATCCTGATTTCCCTGGAGGCTACAAGGTTTGCTATATAAATTCCAGCTGGCAGCATAACTTGATACAGACAGTCTGAGGCTAAGGAACAGACACAATTATATGGCAGTCAATGGGACTTTGTTAGTGCAGCAATTTAATATGCAAGACATGCCAAGCATCATCTAAAACTTGTAGCTTCTTTGCATAAATAGACCAATTTTTTTTTCTTGAACTAAGAACAATACAAACTTCAGAAAACTTATCAGTAAGATATTCTGCTAGATATGAATTGCTACGCTGTTAAACATTGAGAACGTATGCCAAAAGAAAAAGAATACAGGCAATAGTTTTGCCTAATCCAGAAGTATTAAGTTGTTTAAAATAAGGCAGGGGGAAAAAATCAGATGCTTTTAACTAGTTTATTCTTTACACTGTCAATTTAGTTTCCTTGGGTACACGTTTGAAGCTCTCCAGCACACAGAGAAGATACTGAGAAATTTCATGCTCTCATCATGCCCAATTTTGACAAGGTTAATGCAAGTCTTCACCAGAAACAGAAGCACTGATTAAGTAATTCCAAGTATTCCGTATCTGGAGCAAAAAAATCCAAGTTTTTCTTCCAGGGAAAATCCAACTTTACTCAAATAACTTGTAGAATTGTTGACAACAGACATCGGACAAAAGCTATTTGCTTTGATTTTGGGGACGGGGGAGAGGGAAAGAAAGGCTGCTTAAACAGGTCCTGTCCTAGCTATAGGACTGCCCTTTTGATTGTGCTGATGTTATCAAGGAGGGCAAAGATGTGATGTACTAGGTTAAATATGAGACAATGTAGGCGTTTCTTCTGCATAAGGACTCATTTGTTTAAAACTAGCCTGACAATGTTCTTCCAACCTAATCATATGTCTATATTTTCAAAAAGCAAAAGCTTTGATGCTGTTGAGACCTATAGAGAAAAAAATAGAAAGGAAAAGAAAAAAAAAAAAGAGAAAGGAAAAAAAGACACCCCCACCCCCCAGTTATGCATTACTTCAAGCCCAAACTAGGAGGCTCTTGTAGCTTAGATACGCAAGATGTCAAATCAATGACAAAGTATTATTAACAGCCACAGGAACAAATTCAAATACCAGAATGTATTTAGGAGGCATTTTAAAGAAAGTTCATTAGAGCAACCAAGAATAAGATGTTATTTAACATGTAATTAAACACTTACTTTCTGTGATAGGAAACCAACAAGTGTAAATGTGTGCGGGTTATACTGGGTCAGATTGTGCAACTTCACTACAGCTGTACCACAGCAGTGTCTGACAGCCAAGGCTGTATTCTAACATTTTTCTGTTGGTGTGTTTTGTTGGTTTTTTTCCCCATGGACCCACAAAACGATTATTCCCCACATTAGAGAGACCAAGCCTTTGCCTAGCACCTTAAAACATGAGGTTCATCCCCATATACCAACTCACTCCTCTGCAACCGCAATGACCTCCTATTTRAGGTAACTGCAGCAGATCACAGACCCTGTTCCACCCACCACGCGGATTCAAGTTTTAGTTTGTCACTAACTGTTCTGCTATGTTCAGTGAAGCTTAACTTTCAGTTCTTCACTTCCTCCTTCCATTTACAGTTGCATGGAAAAACTTGTATACATAAACCTGAATGCAGTCAGTCATTTTACTTCCAACCATCTACACAAAGTATCCACAGAGTACATGCAAATATTTTAGCTTCCTTTATTAAATGAAACTATGAGTCATCCCATTACATTGCTATTTCAATAAAGTGAATCTTAAATCTGTTACCTGATTTTCTTTAGCAGAAGATTCCAAGAAAGCTGCATTCCAGGATTCTGCTAACGCTTTCCCTTCTTCATAGCTGATCACCCTGACCAAAGGAAAAAAAGTATGTTTCTTTAGAACTTGCAAAAGAATTGGAATATGATACGTTAGGAAAGTCCTCAGAGTACCGAAGCACATAAATGCATGTAATAGGAATGTTTTGTGAAGTCTGATCCAGAGCATTTGCTTTTGGCTGCTGTCAAATAAGTGTATTTGTACTGGGCCAGGTAAAACTGTTACATGACCCAGAAGAACAGTTGTCCTGAAGTACTGCTTTGTTTTCATAATTTGTAATATAATCTGGTATTTTACAGTTGTGAAAAATACACTTCTGTTGCTTGTTTTGGGGGGGGTGGGGTGGGGGGAAGTGTTGAGTGACCTTCCCTGGAACCTTATAGAAAAAGTCAACATTACAACAAGAGTTCATGGCTCCTAGTTCACATTCTGGACACAATTCCTTAGCCAGTACCTTATTTTAACCTACAATTTGATTTTAGTTACAGAAAGCCAAGAACAAAACTAGCGCATTGAAGCCACAGGAATGCCGGCTGCTGTCTTGCATTTCACACATACTGGAGTTCACATACCGTTCCATATGCAGGTCTTTTTTATTTCCAACCAGCATAATAGGTATTCTGTGAAAGAAAGTTCAGAACTTCAGAACAGTTATAGTATACTGAACAAAGCACTAGTAACATGCCTGCAATGAAATGAGATGAAAGTGTCACTACTTACTGGACTTTTCCCACCATATCCAATAACTTGCCATGGATAACTTTTATCACTTCAAAACTGCAAAATAAAGGGATGAAGTCACACATGCACTCCAATGTTTATCCTTAATACCCAATACACAAGCAATTAAATGCATATGTAGGTTGCTGTGTTTAAAACTTACTCTATGTATAGTGGCAGAACTACAAAGATGCGGAAAGTCTTACCGATTTGTGTACAACAGACAAAATGGTCCTAGAAGCAGCAAAGACTAGCCTATGCCTACCATTATAGCCTCCCTGGCTCTGATATTTGCAGAAATAAATAACGTTGCCCAGGACTGATGTATCTAGCACAGGATCACTAAAAGCCCCTCCCACCTCCCATCTGGCTTGTATCTGTAGTAGGATATTTGACTGCTACAGTCCAACAACTCTAGATGAGCATGTCAAATCAAAGCCRTTTCAAAGAAAAAGTATTTAGTTAAGTACACTCCATTTTGAAAGAATACACCATTTTTCAAGAACACTTAGTTCATATAGAATTCTTTAATTTTATTTATGTGAAAGCCAAAAGAAGCCTAAATTGTAATATTCTGTGAAAAGTGAGTAAATTGATCTGCAAAATGGTGTAGAAACAGTGGTTATTACAATACTTGTTGTCTGTTCACCTACCACGTACGTGAAGTCTGGATGACAGGAGATAAGAAGCAGTACTGTGAAATATCAAGAAGCCAAAAACCTCACTAACAAAATCCACTGGATTTGACATTTAGTACTTTTGAGAACAAGCTATAAAGTGCGTTGAAGAGAGATATTGTGCTCCTCTAATTACAGTATGGAAAAAATGCTGGTACATGAAGTGCGCAATTCAGATTTGTTTTAAGAGARAGGCACAGGTTCACAGACGAGACACCCAACTATACAACAAAAAAGTGACCGAAACTTTTCCAACTTCCAAGGTTGTTAGCTACAGGCAGTGCCTTGACTTGCACTGCATTTCAATTAGACTTGAAACTCTTAAAAATAGAGCAGCACTCAAACACACTTCCAACTCAGAGCTCTCAAAGAACTGATGCCTAAAACCACTATTCAAGCTATTTGAATCATTAAAACTTCTCCCTTCTGGAACAATAAACGCTACCATATTTAAAAAGGATTTTCTGTCAAGCAGGTAAATTTGTCTGACTTCAGCAGTAATTTTTGAGACTGAATAAAACACAATACTTYTCCATGTTCAGCTAGTAGTTTTAGTATATCCTATAAAGAAAATCAGTTCTTTGCAAACAAAAGCACRACTTAGTCTGGCACAACTTACTATTAGTAACTCAAGTACAACACTACAGATTACATAAAAATGTGGAATCAGTGAAAGGACTTTAGGGTTACAAAGAGCTTATGCTGAAAAGGTATTAGTGAAACTCTGGTCTTGAGAACTTGTCTTGGACTTTCATTCTTATAATTATTTCAAAAAGAAGAGTTAAGTGGAGTTGATTGYGACAATGTTGAGAGGCATTGCTACATGTAGAACTAGGTGATCCTGCAAACGGAAAGAGGAATAAAAATACTACAAAATAAATTCTGCTGTAGACCACAAAACTGTTTCTCAGTCTGAAGCAACAGGAAAGATCTAGCGTACTAGCCACAGGATAACTGAATCACTAACACAAAACAATCACTGTTTCCTCTCCACTATTAGGCCTGCTATTCCCAGCACAGCTAGAAAAAGCCATGCCATGGCACAGCACCCCAGCGAGCCCTCACCTGAGGTTCCAGTGCACAATGCTGCAAAACGTTCTTGTTCAGCTCAGACTCTTCATTTCCCAAGTCTGTCTATCTGCTTCTCTAGTATAGTTCACAAGCTCCGTTTTCAGTAAAAAGCCCAAGAATAAACAGCTGATCTTTGTTAATAGTTCGAGGTGGAAACAAAAGAGAAGTGCTATTTAAACTCAACACACAATTCTGACACAGAAACAAGTTGCTAAGAACTGCCAAGAATGAATTTGGCTTGACCAGATCACTTTAATGTTCTAGAAAGCTTTCTAAATTAATAAGGCTAGAAGGAGCAGAGGCAGAGCTTAAGACAGATATTGACCAATCCAAGAAGAGCATCACCAAATCAAGTCCTGAAACAGCAAGACATCTGGAGCCTATAAGAGGTCATTTCCAGTTGTGACAAGCAAATAGGATTACAGCAAACAGCTAAATGTGTGAAAATACAAAAAAAAAAAAAAAAAACACACCACCTAGTTGTCAGATAAACGTGTTAACACAAAATCATGGAACCTAGCAAGATACAAAATTGGAATTTAATTAAGCTGAACTAGAGCAAAAGCCTTCCAGTAACCTTGCTGCTGAGAGCCTGGGAATATGAAAAATGTAGGGCATTAGCTTTTACTCAAGTCCCATTTAAACTTCCCACTGGAGTTAGCAGGGAAGATAATAGAAATGCCTTTTTAAAATTATCAAGTCTG
The DNA here is from genome assembly GCA_030449065.1 of Oceanodroma leucorhoa. Lineage (NCBI taxonomy): Eukaryota > Metazoa > Chordata > Aves > Procellariiformes > Oceanodroma > Oceanodroma leucorhoa. The sequence continues at coordinate 6,165,910 of JASVER010000021.1, read as the reverse complement.
CTGTCAAAGCTCTCACGCCTGCTGGATCCATACTCAGATCAATATACACACTTTGACAGAAGTCAAGACAGATGGCGACTGTAATTTGATTGCCTGGGCAAGCCATCTAAGCTACCAGAGCATTGTGGAAGATCTTAACTATTGCCTAACACTGTCTTGATACAGAACATAAGGAATTGAACAAGACAGGTTCATTGATACTTCGGAATTTAAAGGAAGAAACAAAAAACTTGAACAGATCAAGACTAAAATACTGAGGAAAATATTATCCACCTACAGTCTTAACATACCTTGTTCTGTTAGTATTTTCACCATAATTTGGTTTCTATTTTAACTCATTGAATGCTACCACAGAAAACAGATTTTCATTTCTTTATCCAGGCTGCTAAGCTCAAGACATCATGAGGCAGCAACTGGAGTAGCTGAAAAGAGCATGTCCTTTAGCTGCCAACCAGGGAAAAGCACAAGMTGCAGAAGCCTCCAAGGATCTACGTCGATTTTAGTCAAAGACATTTTTGTCCTCACAGTACCACTTACCAATGAACATTTTTCTCTTCACTTTAGAAGTGGAGGATTGTCTACTTAAGGATGAGAATACTAACTCCTATTTCATAGAAGTTATTCATCACCAACAATGAAGCTCTGACTGAAAAAAGGAGTTAGGTAGTTTAGTATGTCTAGACACACACGAAAGCCTAACATGTTGCATCTCCTCCAGATCACATGTGCTTGCCCTTCACTATTTCAGAACTAAAGATGAAAAYCAAGAATGAAGGACTGCCAAAACCTGTTCAATATTACAGACCTTGCAAACACGGGAAATTTTATAGCCAGACTGTATCCTCTCTTTGAGAAGCACAGAAGAGCCAACAGGCAAGTTGCTTTACCTGTATTTTATGATGGTCTACTACCAKTTTTTTCTGCTTCAGAGGAAAAGACATGGAATGCTTCAGCACTTGTAAAAAGTTGATCAGCTTCCTTGCAAGTAGAAGGGAAGCATCAACTTCTCTCTTACTTGAAGAGAGTGAAAGGCCTAAGGTCTTAATCATTTTACTCAAACAAACAAAAATTTTAAAAAATAGGATTATTTTGGCTGTCATAACAAAGATGCGGTACAGTACTAGAAAATTAAGATCTATTCAAGAATGACCAGTATTTAAACAAAGCAAGATGACCAGATGGAAGGGACAAAATAATGGAAGATGACAAAACCTTACGAAGGCTGAGATGCTTCTTGCAAGTAAATGACTCCAGCTATGATGGACTCTGTCCTCATGTCAGAATGGACTGCAGCCAACAGCAAGGATGAAATAGATACTCTGGGAAATTTTTCAAATAACGTATTTGCTGCAGCATGGCAAGAGTGAGCCTACAAGCCAAAAGTCATATACTGATATATTGCTATTTATATGAAAGTTTCTGATGGTTAACCAGAACAATCCAAGCCAAGAAGTCAAAGAAATCTCAGTACTGTAACAAGCTACAAGGCTGAGGGACCAATCTAGCAACTAATTGGGTACTTCACATAAATTAACAATGCCCTTTTGGTTCATATTTAAGTCYGCCTTTGTATCCGATACTAGAGCAACAAACTCCACTTATTCTTGAAATCATCCTATGAACTTTTATTTACACCTCAAAACAATGTAGTTCAACACTGTCTCCTTTTGTACACGGTACCTTGCGTATTACTCTGTAAAGTGTATGTGACATTTGGATCTGAGGGGAAATTTCTGAAAACCCATTAATTTTTACTTTCATTATACTTCTAAGGGAGAGAGAGATTCAATGATTAAAGAAAATATAGCAGAGGCAGGAGCTGAACCCAGAATATATCTGGTTAATATCTGAATCAGAAGAACACAACAGATTTTATTACCTTTTTATTGACGTGACTGAATAAACAAGAATGTAGCCATTGATGTCTATGGAGTACGTCTGAGGAAATATGGAGTATTCATCCTGTAGAAGGAATATTGCATTTAAAATTACTTACTGCCACAGTTCAGAACTTGATGCTAGCAGATTTCCAACAGTTAAGCTGGTCTATTTGTAACACATGAGGTGCAAGACCATTTTGTATAGGTAGTACTTTCAGAATTATGKTTTTTTCATCATAATGCCAGATGTGGAATCTTTACCAAATTACGAGAAAGCTGAGTCAGTCTGTGTACTCTATAATTTAATCTACATATTTTTTTATTTATTCCCTCTAAGACTATGGATCAGCTAAAGCTATTTGCAATCCTCTTATCCTGCTTAATTATCAGTTTGTATTAGTACAAAACATCCACTCTGCCCTACCACTAATTAGCAATTATGTCTCTTATCTTGCTAGCAATACATTTCAAATTCCTAATTTCAACAGCTGACGACAGGATCTAGCAGTTCATAATTTCAAGTAACACTGATCACATCTAAATTACCTAAGGGGTCTGTTAGGAAGTGAGTAACTGTGGCTTACCAGCTAACTAATGCTTATCAACTGTAGATGCAAGAAATAGAGTTATTAGTTGCTTTATGACAACTAGAAGTTTACATTGTAGGACAAGTGTTTAATTAAAAACAAACAAACAAACAAACAAAACAAAACCCACAAAACAACAGAAACTGAATCACTGAATTTATTACCCCTGTAGAAAAGGAACTGACCAAACAGGCAAATGAAACAGACTTACATATTGCAGGAAAAGCAACACAAATACTATGAATCCCATGTTAAAATTCTAAATAATTCTAATAGATGTTCCCAGGAAACATTTCCATTTTGACAAGAACCATACTTCTTAATGTATGAGTTCTCAAATTTTTAAACCTATGCTTCTTAAGATGTTAATTTTAGCTGAAGATCACATAACCTCTCTGTAAATTGTCATGACTGAACAGATGGAGCAGTGCAATCACACAGCTTAAATCTAGAGAGCCAAAAGGAGTCAAACTTCCGTAACTGGCAAATGAGGAAAAACCCTTTATAAATCAACTTCACAGATTCAGCCAAMAAAGTTTGAAAGAATAACACTTGACAAAAGATGCCCTTATTTGCCTTTACTGCTACATACTGAGGGCAGCCCTCCCCAATCTTTGCTGAAATGCCAAACTGCCACTTCAGTTGGCCGTGTAATCCCAAAGTCAATACAGAAGGGATCTGAGCTAGTTTGCCTGTAAAACAGGTGAAAGTGCAACTCTGTAGTTGTTTGACTGTACCCGGAATTTCTCAGGATTGCSCCAGCTGGAATTTGGTGTTAGGTAAGATTTCCTTTTGCGCGCCTCTTCCGTGATCCTGTACCAAGACTCCTGTTTAACTGAACTACGCAATTCTGAATAGATAACCATGAAAGGTAAAGATGCATGGGACAGAAGTACCAAGAAAAATAAGTGCCATAACCTCAACTGTTTCTAATTCATTACTTAATATTTAGCTTATTAGGAGAAGTAAGAAAAGCTGCTATGCTTCCTGGAACTTGTGGGTCAAATTAAGAACTTTGCCGAGAGATAAAACGAYGTAGCTATAACTTTTCAAGTCACAGCCAAGTTTTCAAGTGTATAACAAATCTAATCCTTGCTATGCTGTATACACGAGGACTCCCTATGGATCATTAAGCAAGACAGACTTAAGAAAGAAATCTGTTCAAGCCACACCTTCCATAACCCAACATCATCTCTCCTCTCTGACCCTGTGAGCCAGAATTCAAAGTTCAAGTCATTAATAGGAAGAATCAAATCTGAAAATAACCACAGGCTGAGAAAGAAGTTMTTTTGGTTTTACAATACTGTACAATATTAAATCAACCCTGAAAATAAACCTCAGCAATAGAGGTATGCTACCAGTGAAGTTACACTGCCCTCCCAGGTGGCCATTTCTTTCTCAAAGAGAAATTTTACATCTCCAATTGTAGCACAGTGACAAAAGTAAAGCAAGCACACTTACACTGGCACAAAGTGAAACCTATGGAGCTGGCTCTGCTGCTCACACTTCACAGCCTGCCCAYCTCAACCCTGCTCTCCTCTGCAGAATATTCCCCCATCAAACAATCTTGCCCCAGCRCATGTCGTCAATACTGTGTTTTTAATCACTTCAGGTACCTCTGACAGATCATAAGTGGATATAGCGTTGCTGATTAGCACCACAAGCTGACACCATATAAATACAGCATGGTTATTCTTAAGTCATGTAGTTCTCGTCAAAGAAAGTGATCAAACRTACCTAGAAGGTTACAACGCTTCTGAATAGTGTCCCAGCTATGAGCAAGTGTCCTGCAGCTTTAACGTCTTAAGTACTGGCAGTGTATTTTACAACACTAAGATTGTTTAACACTACTCACAGTTTGGAAAAACCCAAAGGCATAATATCGGAACTCATGGAAGGTGAGAACGTGTAAGCAATAAAAAGTTTAAGATAAAAGTAAAGGGCTTTAACAGTCTGTTTTCTGGTTTGGGTTGGGGTTTTTTTTTTTTCCTTCCTTTTTTAAAATAGAGCCTTTCAAAAGACTGAGCACTCCTGTGCATGGAACGTGCACTGCAAGTTCAGCCAAGCAGCACTACATAATAAACACGTGTACTTCATGAAGYTACTGACCACGCCACAGGACACATGTTCACTGTCTCCTCCTGCGCTCCCTGTCATTACATGAAGCTCAGCAGCATGTATGAATCATCACTTACTTAAAAATGTAAACAGACTGCAGTAGTTATTGGTAGCCCGTTAAGTACTACCTGTATGCATTTCTGTCCACTCCCCGTGACTATTTCACGGATATAAGTCACGGTGGTGGAGCTGGAGCACACAAACAGCAAAAAGTCATGAAAAACTTCTCCATGGTTTACTGAMGTGACATTTTCCATGTAAAGCAAGACTGCTAGTCCGTAAATRTCAAGCAAGCTACTTATGAACTTCTGGTACATCAGAGTTAAGGCAGTTCCTTCTTCRGCTTTTTTAGGCATTATGTTCAGTAGACAGCAGAAAAAAACAAAAAAAAACCCACCAAAAACCAAAAGCCAGCAAAACTGTTTAAATAAACACTACAGAAACATTGCTCTTTGGTGACAAAGTGACAAGGCAGAATCATTTATGTTAAACTTCAGCTTTGAGCACATGGTTGCTACCAACTTAGTTCTGGATACTTGTCTTAACTCTGAAGAAACATTCAAAGAAAGAAAGATAACTTACTTGGCCAGCAGTGTCAACCAGCTGAAGATGATATTCTTGGCCATTAACTGTGATCAGTTTTGTAAAAGCTAGAACAAATAAGAAATACATACACATTTCAGAATTATAAAGAAGGAAGGGATYAAAGTCACTCATCTATGCCATCATCAGCCAAAGCACTAAGAAAAAGACCTTCAGTTATAGGCTTTAAAGTAGCAGTAAAAGGCTAGATCAGRTGGCTGTACTCTTAACTCACATATTACAGACAACAAAACTCAAAAATTGACTTCAAAWTTTCACATTTCAGAAGATTCTCACATTGGATGCAGCAGTTTCTCCTTTACTTACTTAGAAATGCAWGTAAAAAGCCTTTTTACCCTTTCCTTCTAAGAGACTTCCAAGCAACTGTAATTTGTGGTAACACAAGACACTTAAATCATCAAAGTTAGCATCAAAGCTAACTTTGAACTTATTATAGGATATTTTCCTCAATTTCCAAACACTTTAGCAAAATCAATTTCCTAAATGTAAATACCATGAGGTAAATGATCTGGATTTAAAAAATTCTTTGAGGGCTAAACCACACAGCCTAACTTACGAATATACTAAACCTACAATAACGAGAATTTAGCGAGAAGCTCACCATGTTGCTACCAGCCTATCTAGTCCTCAGTCAAGAAATACATTCAGTCCCTGAAAGCGATGAGAATTGCTTCTCTTCCTCGGATTCATGAAATGCCAACGCACTGTGAGCTGAGGAATCTTACTCAGTGTTTGTATTATGCAACTGCAAAAGCAAACAGTGTCACAGCTCTTGTAGGAATAGTGTACTACCGAGCACGACACGTACCAACAGAGCACGCAAACCCGGCTGCAGAGCTTCACTCTGGCCTTAGTGTTGCGCTCAAGATACAATTACTGGACAGTACCGATATACTGAGTGAAGTTTGYGTTGTCCTCTGGTTGAGGTGGTTTTCCCAAATACTAACAGTCCTAAGAAGCTTCATCTTTCACTGCAGTGATGAGCAGGGAAATAGCTAACGCTGCAGTGACCTGTTCATCATACTCTAAATTGTCCAACAGGTTCCCGAAGCTRCAAAGTTGAATGTTCTCGATCCCGCTGTGCAGCCTCCTGCCTACGCCTTCTGGGTTTTGTACAGGGTCTCCTAGAAGTTCACCAACTTTCCTCCTCCCCGCCAAAGCTCGTTGCCCTGTCAAGTCTCCACAATGTGAGCATTATCTTGAGTAAGTGGGCTGAAATATCTGAAACTGGAGGCTTCAGCCCGCCTAGTAAATCAAAGCACCCTTTTGAAAAAAAGGAGCAATTCAAACAGCAAAGCCAAACTAATGCAGTGTGTCTAAATAAGCAGTGTAAAGCGTACCTACAGTTTCCATTACAATACTGACCAGTGTAATTTGAAATGAAGCCTCAAAAAGAGAGCTCCTACCTTACCCTGTCTGTCCCCCAAGAAAGCTGCTTTAGCACACGTGCAGGCGAGCTGCTCTCAAGTCACTGTCTGGATGCTGTTGTCATTGCTGCACAAAATTTTAGMGTTATGAAGCAAGAATCCATAACAGCTCTTTGCCTTGGATGAATACTGTGGCGGGAACAGAAGTAACCGCTTGTTTGAACAGATGTCAACATGCAGCGTTGCTATATACGTATCACTGCTTCAAGTCAGAGGGAAAACACTCATCTGGAGACATACTGCATTAACAGGTATATTAAAAATAACGGTCTCTCTCTAGTCTCTTCACACTTCACATACACATCAAAGCACTCTGCAACCAAAGTAGCTTCAAGAGCCTCATGAAGTTAATATTTAAAAAGGGACAGAGACAGATGGCAGCTTTTTCAGACTATTCTAGAAGCCTAGAATAAACCCAGCAAAGACATCATCATCATCGGTACTGGAAGCAAGAGTGTGACAGAGCCAGGGGAAGGGAAACAGTGGAGGAGTCACCACAGACTGGGTGAGGAGAACTGTTAGTTCAGTGCAGAGGCTTGTACCACTAGGAACAGCCCACYGCAAGAACACAAATCTGCTTTGACGCAGTCATAATTAATGACTGCYATGACATGCATGGAAGAAGTTTAGCCTTAAAGATGCTTCTAGCAGACCCATCTAAGCCTATAGGTATCCCCTCCACATACTAGGGTACCTCCAGCCCCCTCTCCCTTTCTAATATGCTTCTACTCACAATTCTATTAAAAAACATGGGATAGAGGTAGGAAGCCCTTGGGGGAAGACTGTTCCTTCCCTCTCAGGAGCTACTGAGCCTGTTTAGGGGAGAAAGGAAGACCACAGAGATACAGCACAATGCTAGAAGCCTCTCCAAAACCGCAAGGAAAAGCAGAAAGCAGCCAGGCAGGCCWCAGAGGAGCTGGTGAAAACATTTTTGAGACTCGGGCAGTCAAGTTGGCTTTCCTGCAACACACTGAATTAATGGTAACCAAAGACATCCTTGCAAAGGTGGGGGTTACGTGCACATCTTCATTATCTATTCCTTCTGACCTATTCGCTTTGAGTTCCAAATTAAGATTCTAGTTTTCATTCCTGTAAAATTTTTGAGTTTTAAATTGTTCTGGTCTTAGCTCATCTAAGTTAATCTGCCTTCAGAGCCCCCATCCAGCTCAGCGTCCACACAGACTCCCTCCACACACTCCTGCTCTGCAAGGATCTTCCTTCTCTTTCCAACACTCCTGCAAGTAATCATTCCACTAGTTTCTCAACCCGTCTCAAGAAGAGCCACCCACCATGGCATCACTCCTGTTGGGACATTCAGAAAGGGAAATTCTATTTCGCTAAGCAATTAACTCTCACCTCCGCTGCTGCCACAAAACACTGCAAGTTACTCTACCTGATACACAAGTTTCGTAGAAGCAACTGAATTCAACATGCTCCTTAACTTAAACAAACTAACTTTTCTGGTTCTAACGTAATACAAGCAAAGGAAAATGCAGTAGTAAGCAGTGTTCAGTAACAAACACTAAGTGAAATCTGATGCAGCTTATTTTCCCTTTACCAATTCCAAAGAAGGTAGAGATTTTTACACTGGAAAAATGAAACTACTAGAACATTAGTCTTATTCCTATTKTTCAAGGCTAATATGCTATGGAACTTGTCCCTGTAAGAGCTTAACTATAGCTTGCCTTCTATACAATTTAGCTTTAGACTCAGTTTTTTGTGCAAGTTTTATTATTTGAAGACAAAAATTATAAAGATTAAGCTACCAGCAGTACTGCAGCTTTCTACTCTTTCATCAGTGCTGGTAGAATACTACAGTAAGTTATCAGTAACAATTTTCTGGAGACAAAACAGAAATCACATAGGGCAAACTACTCTTTAGCCTGTATTTTTTTCACTTCCAAGTTCCACTTTCACTACACTAAAGTAGACCCAATCACTAKATAAAACTGAAAAGGTTTTATAACCTGCTATAAAGCACTGGAAAAATGCAACATTCTACAACACTGCCCCTAGTATAGGAATCCAGACTTCTCAACCCCTTTTGCCAGCATTGTCAACCAGATTTGAAATTACAAACTAGGAAAACAATAAAAGAGTTGGTAACATACTTTGTGTCTTACAACCCTGCCCTGAATCAGAAACGTACAGCTGGGAGTGTCAAAAGACTGGACTGATCAAAGATTTATATTTACAAAAAGCATTTTAAAAAGCTTAAGAACTTAAGTCAAAAGAATGATTTTATACTAATCCCATCAAAACTAGTTTCACATGTCTGTCTTAAAAAAAAGATACCTGCAATGTATTTTAATTTTAGTGGTAAATTTGGAAGTGTTATCTCTTCCGTTCTTCACAGAAGTATTTTAAAAACATTCTCTCTATCAGGCCTTACAGGGCTGTTGTGTTTTAACCCCAGCCRGCAACTAAGCCCCRCACAGCCGCTCRCCCACTCCCCCCGGTGCGATGGGGGAGAGAATCGGAAGGGTAAAAGTGAGAAAACTCGTGGGTTGAGATAAAGACAGTTTAATTGGGAAAGCAAAAGCCGCACACACAAGCAAAGCAAAACAAGGAATTCATTCACTCCTTCCCATGAGCAGGCAGGTGTTCAGCCATCCCCAGGACAGCAGGGCTCCATCACGCGTAACGGTGACTTGGGAAGACAAACACCATCACTCTGAATGTCCCCCCTTCCTCCTCCTTCCCCCAGCTTTACATGCTGAGCATGACGCCATATGGTGTGGGACATCCCTTTGGTCAGTTGGGGTCAGCTGTCCCAGCCGTGTCCCCTCCCAACTCCTTGTGCCCCCCCAGCCTGCTCGCTGGTGGGGTGGGGTGAGGGGCAGAAAAGGCCTTGGCTCTGTGTGAGCACTGCTCAGCAGTAACGAAAACATCCCTGTGTTATCAACACTGTTTTCAGCACAAATCCGAAACACAGCCCCATACTAGCTACTATGGAGAAAATTAACTCTATCCCAGCCAAAACCAGCACAAGGGCGTAAGGATGGGACAGACTCCCTACTGTTCTGAAACTCAGGGCACATCTTTTACATTTTCAACCCTTACTTTCCCAGCAACGTGTACTGATGCAAGAAGGGCCCTTCACCTTTCAGAAAGCAAATTCCTCCAGCCATGCCACAGATCACAAGACTTTCACCAAATGAATAATGCTGTTTGATTTCCAAACAAACAAGAAATCAAGTGAAAAGTTAAGCCTTTTCAAGATGCCCCTGCCCAACAAAGTTTTCACAGCCATGACATGCTCAACGTTTAGAGTTCAGATCAAGCAAGCAGTGCAGACTACAAGAGTCAAATAAGCACAGAATTCATCTAGAGTGTATTTTCGTATAGTTAAGAAATGCTACCAGTGCGAGATATAGAACTACAGAGTCACTAAAAGCAGTTACAGACAATAGGTTTCTGTGGACAAGAGCTTGTAAAGGATGAAACAAGCCAACCTTGTACCAAGGTGTCAAAATCCTAAAACAAGATACACACAGTATTTTGGAGAGACTTTGACCCYATGTCTCTCAAGCTTTATTCATTCCCATATACCTGCATAAAACTAAAAGATTACTTTAATTATTTTGCATTTATACAGCACGGACAGTGAAAAATAGCCTGCCCCAACTGATATTAAGATTTAAAATACAGAAACCTAATCCTCAATATTTTGTTAGCAACTATAATTCAAAACAAACCTTATTTATAATTCTAACAAAATAAAAAGGGATGATGGAAAGTGTTAATGTTAATGACATCTGTATAAGGACTAACAGATCATTCAGGTCAAGGAGCAAATTATCCACCCTGACTCACTAAAGCAAATTTAGAGCTTCTTCAAAAAGTAGCATTTGAATTTTAGTTCTAATCAATAAAATAATGCTGAGTAAACTATCCTAATAGTTACTGATGTGTAATTATTACCATACATACCCAAAAGAAACCTTGTTCTGCTGATTACTTCATTCAAACTTCCAGAGGATCACATAGGCTTAACATCCTACTGCACAAGTTTAAAACAGTAAAAACGTGTGCTACCACTGCATTTCAGAAGTCATTAAAATACACAAATTCCAGCGTTACGATTACGAAATCAAAGTTTTATTTGCCACACGATTAAAGTGAGCCAATACGATCAAGTTACTYGCCTACCACCACACTGCTCAAGTACTTTATGACCACTGCTAGATCAGAAAGAGGTGGTTGGATTGTAACAAATACCGGGTAACTTGCTGCTGAAGTGACTTGTTGCTCTTGGCAGCGTTTTTAGTATCAGTACCTTTACTTAGCCGCTATGCTAGCTATTCACAAAGGCACTAATACTAAAAAACTGCTAAGAGAAAAAAAGGCACTTGAGAAGTCAGTTACCCAGCATTTGCAGCAAGCTGACTGTGTACCAGGCTTATTATCAAGCAGTTGGAAACCAGTAATTTAAGAGACTATCATGTTATCATGGCCACAGCATGTCTACCTTCTAAGGTAGTCATTTGCTCCTGACTGGTATTGCTGGCTTTGTGTTCATCCAGATATACTGATCAAATGAGACATCTGAGACTTTGGAATACTTGTATATAGTGGCACATTTTCATATAGGTAGAATATACTTAATCTAAAGTGCCCCAACTATAGTAGGGGAATCAGATGTCCAACAACATACATAAAATACAAGAAAGAGATGCATTTTAGCCAGACTGATTAGGTTTTCCTTCATGTAGTGTTAAAAGACAGTTTAGCTGTTTGGAGAAATATGCACACAGTGATTTCCACGCTGCAATACTGTAAGCTTGGTAAGCATTGGTTTAAAAGAGTAATAAGACTTAACAGTTAATTAATGAGCTTTAATGTTAATATGTAAATGCCCACATAAGTAATATGTATAACCACAATGGCTTCTAATAAAAGTTAGTTAGGTACAGAAGAGCCRCTTGTCAATTATTTACTTACTGTTCTCTATGGTTGGATCATATGAATCAACAAACTGTCCTTCCACAAACTGAATCGTCAGTGAAGATTTTCCTGTAAAGAAAGGAAAAGATAATTTGTACTGAAACAAGTCTTCAGGCTGTTATCCCTTTACACTTCCTAGTAGATACGCTAATTTTTTGTAAGAGCCAACGTGAGCTTTTTATGTTTCGTTTAAACATCTATATATGACAACTGACCTATTTTTAAATTAAGTGCCTATTCCTAGTAACTGGGTCTCCTGAACATATGTAAAATAGTGCAAGAGCTACTCGGCACGTGTTCTGCTTTTGTTTTAACATACCATAATTTAAGCACCTCCTCCAGTTTAAAACAAATCTAAAAGTAGCAGTGCCTAACCCTCAYAAAATTAAATTTCAAACTGTTATACTTGGAAGGTTTTTCTGTCGAGAAGCAAGGAAAACTAAAAATAATTTGCAGTCATTGCACAGAAAACTAGGAACCTGGACAGAATTAGCCAAATTTGGTTTGACTAGGAGATTGCACATCTTTCCCATGACAAAAGGGTGATCTCAAAGTTCTTGAGATCAATATACTCTCCTATTAGTCCTCTTAATGCCACACTACAACAGACTGGTGGTTGCTATATTTTAGGCATAGTGATTGAGGGGGAATTATTGGATTTTTTTCTTTTGAAAGCAATTTAACTGGTATTTTTGCAGACAACTTAACGTTCCCAATTTCAGTTATGCTAATCTGATCACACACCCCCCAATAAAGAATAATGCAAAATGTTGCACTTAGTAGCAGATTGAAAAAATGAAAACTAATCTAGTCTTGAAAGATTTTACAAGATGGTAAAAGTGAATTGCATACATTGACCACAAAAAGCACCTTTAAAGCTCTGCAACTGAAGACTTTTCAAAGCATTACTGAAGTCTTAACACAATTTCCAYTACAGCACAACTTCTACATTTGGGAATCTACTAGATCCTATTACATTATGTTTACTGGACAAATACACTCTTATAAAGATTGCCAAGTGCATTAGCTGCTTTTGGACATGAGCATATTCTTCACGCTCCTTTATACTGTTCTCATCGGCAAGAAGCACAAACAAAATACGACCTCAAGTTAAAATTTAGGCTCAAGACCACCTCACTCAGTGGAAGCCTTTCAATGACATCATAAGTAACCAATATTGTGGATGAACTAGTTTATAGTACAACTATTTTCAAGAATTAGTTGCTTTGGATAAAGATTGCTCACTTGCAGTGCTTAGACAATGCCATGTTTATACTTCGCTGTAGAAAGTTTTCCTAAGCATTCCTTCAGGATATATTAAACAACAGTCTTCCAATCCCCCCATTCTTGCTTCATCATACAAGGCTCTTGACCTGTTCACATTTGACTTTTTATTATTATACGCATACTTAGCAAGTMATTTTGTTAAAGACATTCTAAAAAATTGCAAGTCAGACAAAGTACAAGGATGAAAGTGATGCAAGGGAGGTTTGGCTTAATATTTATAATCACATGTGCAGTCAATGCCTTCATTAACTGCAACAYTTCCAGGATTTACTTCTCCAGGAGGAAGGAAGAAAGTATAACACAAGCATCATCATTTGGGGATTTTCCAACAGCCATAACCTTCATCAACTCACTGCTTGGTTTATTTTAACATCACTGCCCAGCTCTGCCACRCTTATCCCTTTGCTGTCTCCTATCAATCATGCCAGTTTATTCAAGATACAATGCTAAAAAACCCAGACAAACCCCCAAAAGACCAACCAGCACACAACCTTTTAAGAGTTGCTTTTTCTCAAATCAAGTTCTTAGATGACATTTTCTGATACTTCTAACAGTGCAACTAAAGGTGTCATACTCACTGCATGAGTTTACAGAGAAAATTGCACTTCAAACTGTTGCTCTAGCAAGGAGAGGGGGTAAAAAAAGCAACCATGCACATCTGAAATCATCCTAATAAGGACAGACTTAGAACCGAGACTATGCATCCCAGCAACTTTCTGAAACTATTTTGGACTCCACTTAGAGAGTGAATGAACTTTCAAGCTATTTCTTCTTCAGCTATAAGCTTATGAAGAGGCTACCCAGAGTTCATGCTTCCAGATTCTTTGCCAATACCAGCACAGTAAGCACTCCATTTTAAAACAAAGTTAACTATTTCTATATTAGGCTGTTATATATCTTCAAGRTAAGAAGAGCTAAGTTAAGCACAGATCATCACTGAACATTTTTCCTCCTAAGAAGGATCCTAAACTAACTGAAAGACTTGACTGCTACCATCTGTCTGTGCTAAGTCTGGAAACTGAATACTAGAAAGAAGTCGGAGCCAATAGAAAATGCTGCATTTAACATCCAGCTGTATTAATTACTGCTTTCCTCCTAACAGTGAAAGAGGAGGAGACAAAAACCAGACAAAACCAGTGTTCCAACACTCTCCTCCTAAATTCCTCCAAGCTTTGTAACAAGCCTTCCAGTAATGATGTGTTTGTGATCAGAGGAGGATGCCTGCTTTCCTAGATGAGCCACAGGGAAGCTCTCCAGTCTTGGATTCAGCCATGTACCCCCTCGGGATAAGTGCATGCAACAGTACCCCACTAAACCAAGGCTTCCAAAGGGGCCATAGGAAATTTAAAACCTAAGCCATTAACACCCTAATGCCTTGTCTCAGCCCGTGCCCAAGAAGCACGCAGGACCATGTAAACAACAGCTTGGCTTGAACTTTGTCCCACAGGTTTTATTCCAGGCCTTTGCCCTATGCTAGTGGACAGAGAGGAAAATTAAGCTGACAATTTAGCTCCTATCACCTCTTTCCCCAGAAAGATCAGGCAACATTTTCAGAGAGAATTACAACATACACATAACGTCCGTGAGGCAGGGGCCAAGGAACYGCATGCAACTGTGTTTGCTGATGTGCTACCTCCATCTCAGAGCCCTGCAGGGACGAGGACACAGAAGACACTGCAGTCTAGATGTGCATACGCTGCTAGCACACTTCAGCCTAAAAGGACAAGAGAGCCTGACACCAGTAGCAAAGATTTGATTAATTGATTACTCAAGGGTGCATACCTCAAAAAGCTCAGCTCTAGTATGCCCTCATTTGGAACAAACACCAAATGTTTTTTAGTTTGCTAAGTTTTTCCTTGTAGCATCCTCCACACTGGTACTTTTAGTGTTTCACTGTCCTCACGTTTTAGTAAAATAAACACCCGTTGAGACCAAAAGGAGAAGTGTTGTCAGCAGAAGCAAGGCAAAGTGTGCTGGAAGCAGTTCWCTAAATTGATGGAGACCTGTGATTTTAAGATGAAAAAGCATCTGCAAAATCTTACTGGAGAAGATTATGGTTTAACCTTTTGACKCTGTTCAGAATCAGAGAGCTCAAAATGACTACGAAGAAATAAATGAATCAAATAAGGGCAACCCTGGGGAAGGGCAACAGGACGACTCCTCCAGCTGCACTTGCTATGGTAACTCAAAGCACCAGATACTCCATGGCAGAGGAGTTGTAAGTAAAATCCTCCAAGTGTACTGACTCTCCCTCTCCCTGGAGGAACAAGACAGAAGGTAAGGGTTGGGATGAATGGGTTTTACAAGTGTTTAGAACACAAGTCCCAGGGGGCCAAAAGCTCAACTCAAACTGTCCAGAAGTACCTAAAGGGTATTTGCATACACAATTTGTTATCTATGACATTATGYGGGAGTGGTAAAGGAAAGAGTTTTCCACTGTCAAAACAGAAGAGGAACACGTTTTCAGACAGAAAGCCATTTCAAAAAATAAAGCTGGTATTTCTGTTCATACAATAGACAACTTGCTACATAAAGCGGAACATCCCATAAACACTGACTAGTGCAGTCAYAGCACATCAGTTTCAAGTGCCATTGCGATTGTCAAGGCAAAACAATTGCCAAATTGAATTTTTACTCTTCCTTCTACTTCTTGGACAAGAGCTKTGGTATTTAATCTAGCCTTAAAATTCAAGCTTTACAACACTAGGCARTTTACCAAGAAGATGAGTAACTGAGCATGGGTGGGCTCATGATCAGCTGGCCTCCCCGAAGAGGCCATGCCCTCTCTTTGGTGCACCACCACCTGCCTGCCATCCCCGTCCCACACCCTTATTCTCCTTGCCATAGGCAGAGGGAAAGCCCAGATGAAATTCTCATCTGCRGCCAACTTCCCCCCAAACCCAGGAGATAGAAATGATGCAACCAGCCAGCGAGCAAGTCAAACAACAGCTCCACAAGCAGGGTATTGTGCAAGCTCGATTCTGCAGCTGCCCTCTAACGTGGCATCTCCACGATGACAGCCACTGGCAGTTTATCTCAACAGGAAGAATTTCTCAATACTCGAAATTGTCTGCACAAGCAATCAGTAAACAGTTTGACAGGGTCAAGAACAACAACTACCRAAGAGCTGCAATTTTGCATTCTCTTAGAATTTTAGATGCAGTTTCTTTAATCCATCTTTCTGCATTAAAACATCTGCTTATGTACTTTGCTTAATTATTAAACACTTAACAGCTGGCAGCATCTAATCCACTCCTACCACAAGCCTAGCATCTTACCTTAGTCTCTACATAGATCTACTCAGTCTTACCTACAGAACAAACTAGTTTAGGTTTTGACACAAAAGGGCTCAAGAAATTTCATAATGAAATGCTGTCAGTCATATCGAATTAGGTAAGAATTACTGTGTACCAAACTTCCAATATCCCAGGCACAGCTATGCTCAATTTACTACGCTTCACAGAGATGAAGTTTTGATACTAAAAGTTACACTCGATTTAATCTGAACATTGGGATCTTTATCTTCTTTAATTCAAAATACCAAGATGCACAAAATGGAGACACCAGCATTTCCACAGTGCAGACTATCTATTCATCCTCAGAGCACAGAAAGGGACAGAACAACTTCTTGGAGCAGATGGAGGTTTAACTGGGTAGCGAAGGGAATTACAGCATCACGCTTCAACAAAAATCTTTTCACAAGAAAGCTAGTGATGGGTTCTGAGATCATCTGCTCATCATTCATCTCAGGCTTCATCATTAGCAACTTTCTAATTAAGATTAATTAATTCTAATTAAGATCCCTCCCTATAAAATGACTATAAAAGTGATACAGCTGGGTCAATAAAGAATTCTGTTTCTAAACCTCTGGAGATAGTGATACAACGAGTAGTTTGTGTTTTACTCAGATGCAACTTAATTCTATTAGACTTTTAATCATGAGGAATTATCACTTACAAACATCTACCTTGAGCCGTAGTTTTATCCATTTTGTAGTGATTACCCTGCAACATCAACATTATGATACCAGGATTAAAAAATTATTTTCTGGTGCTCAGAGGGAAACTCTTGCTGACGCAGAGAGCTCAACTGGTGCACTTGCTCATAYGATACTCATGCTCCATTTGCAACACAAAGAGTGGTGGCACTCCTCCTCTCTCAAAGTGCTGTCTGAGCTTTCTGAAGGACAGACTAAAGGATCTGCCCATATAATCCTGTAAGAGCAGAAGTCTGAGGACCTCAATGAGACATCTTTTGGTAGAGAAGGCCTCAAGAACAGAAGAGACCTTCATGACAAACCAAACAGCAGATCAGCATTTCAGGACAACACAAGCTCTTTTTCAACTTCTATGGCACTCTATCCCATTGCTACAACTGTTCCCTGCCGTCTCCTGATCTATTTTTATATTAGGATATAAGGAAATATATTTGACAGTCTAAGGCAAGGTAGCAGCAAGAACCACTCCTGCTGTAGAAGAGGAGGTTCACATGACGGTCTGTAACAGCAAGAACACAACCCTGCAGGGAGAAAAAGACACATGCCTGTTTCCCCTCCTTCTGCATTGCACAATCTTGAGGTTTATCAAAGGTATTCCTCTGCAAGCCAGATGAAATCTGAGAGGCAGTCATTTAGAAAGGAAGTCAGATGGCTTCCTCTGTTTTCTTCAGATTTCAAAGCAGTCGGTCAAACTCAAAAGCATATTTGCAGRCCCTTGCAAGGTTGGCAGAAATGAGCCTTCAAAACACAAACCAAGAAGTCCTAATGATGCTCTCTAGATCCTGTTTTCTGTAAGGAAAGCAAGAAGAGAGCATGTGCTTTATTCCCTGATGCTTGCTCCATCCTGCTGCAGTGCTGACCCCTCAATGTTCACTTGCACTTTGCTGCAATGTTTAGATGTCCAGGCAAGTATGTACAGAAAAATTCAATTGTTTTGCTGCAACAGCTTAGTTGCCACTTCCAGGTGCCCATTTTCTCTCCATTTAAGTCAGTAACCTCAGCAAAGGATTGTCAGAAGAAATGTTTTTGTTATTGTAGTGCACTGTCCAGTTACCTCTGCTTGTTACCCTTGCTGCCAGAAAAGTGTGTGCCACAGTTTGCCCAGTATTTCCCTGTTAATGAGGTAAACCAATTTTAATTTTAYGTGTTTACTATCAGTTGTCAAAGATGGAAAAGCTGTTACAAGGCTTAAAGAAATCCGGAAAACTTCTGTGGCACGCACCTCACCCGGCCATGGTATACATGCATAGATGGCTGCATCTAAGATGCTTTAAATAGGTCAGGGAAACTGCATCCTGGGCTCTCCTAACTACGAAGGAAATTCAGACATTCACATCCAAGACAGTCAACCCATATTTGCTCAAATAAATACCATCCTCTGTATTCCCTTCAGACTTCCTGCAGACACCGTGCATCCATCCATCAGCTTCCCACCTCCCTCCCCACAGCACCATGCCTAAAATATTTCAGGTGGCTGTAGAAATTCACAGGCAATTTGACTTATCAGGCATGTCTGCTAGCCTAATTAGCAAATGCATTCCTAAAATAAAAGTTAGGCAGTACTACTTGATATACTGGACTTCGAAAGGGAAGCTTATTAATCTTAAAGATCAGACCCTACTGTTTCAGTTTGTGACACGTTTAGAGAAAGAGCCTGAACTTTGTACCGATTTCCCCCCAAAGAGGCAAAATTCAAGTCGTACTGCCGGGTAGAAGCCAAGTCTTCTCTCCCTACGCACACACTTCAAGCAGCTTATTAGGTATCTGAATAAACTTGACCTTTCCTTGGATCATCGAGTATGTACAACATGAAATGTCTTTGAAAGATACTTTTAGTAACTGTCATTGTTTCATCATTAAATCAGTTTTAAAATGCTATGTCGTTAGAAATAAAAATACGTATTTCTTGCTTTAATGCATTCCAYGCATCCCCCTTTTCCATCTTCAAGGTCTTAGTTTCAACACAAGGGAATTAACTCCCAACTTCCAGTCAGTTCTTTCTTGACGCTAAAGATCACCAGCGCGTACAACTTAAATTACCTTTCTGCAAGCCAGAAATATCAGGACTAGCAGGTTTTAAGCACTTCTTCAAGAAGTGGATCTTTCCCAACTGCAGCTACCAGCACCACCTCTCCAACCGCTGCACAGACACTGCCTTAACTGCACTTGCAGCACAGTTGAATTTAAGGGCAGAAGCTGATGAACTCCACTCTATGCACACTACATGTAATAAAGCAGCTGTTTAGGTTTCCCTGGGTTTTGCAGCCATCATTTTCCTTTTTTTCATTTCTACACAACTGGCTGAAGTTAACACCAGCCACATTAAGTTACATACTACTACTAACCACCTGGTAAACCAGTGTGCCATTGAACAAGCCAGAGTGCATAGGTACAAATTAGGATTTTAAACTTAACATTTCTATTAGAAAACAGGATAAACTCTCCTCTTCCTTTCACTGCAAATCTCACATATGTTTTTAGACCACCTGATCTACACTTAATAACAGAGAAAGCTTCAATAGCACAGAACCCTTACCAAGACAGAAGACCTCAGTCTTTCAATGGATCAGTACTGTTTCACTGAAATGCAGGTCCTCCCTAAGGATCTTCCTTTATAAGGATCTTTGTGAGGACTGGAGCCATAGCATTGACTGTTGCCAACACTGTGGCCACCGTACCTCATCGCTGCTTACAACCACCACCAAGCAGAGGGCTAAGTCTCTGAAAATGTCAGTGAAATTTTCCTGGCATCATTTTAAAAAGGTGAGTCTAGGAGCTTGACCCCAAGCATATCCTAACGCCAAGTAAACGGTCAGAAATGCARCTGAAATGGTGAGAAATGGACCCTCTTGACAGTATTGCTGAAATGCACATGAAACAGGGCCTCAAGGATCTTCTTGGAATTGCAAGAACAATAGTAAGAGATGTATTTCTCTCCTCCTTGTTGTAGGATGACAGATGGCAGATACCTGACAAAATCCTGACAAGGTAGTAATGGTAACATCCCCTCTCTTGATAACATTACCAAGCAAATAGTGTGATAAATATCCAGCAACTATAGCTAAGAAACTTCAGCCTCACTCTGATGAAAGGTCCACAGAGCTATGTGCCAACCCGTAGCAAAACCTGACTGATTTGTTCTAACAACTACAGACAGGCTACTTTTACAACACATTAAACGTACGTACCTAAATCTAACTGCATAATAATCACTAGAAGTTCTTAGCAACAAAAGGCAGCTTCAGCCTGCAGCACTATACCTGACTATGAAGTAGTAAGTCAATGTAACAAACTCTTTGTGCCCCCACTGATGGTCCAAAGTCTGATGAACCCAATGTCAACAAATGCCAGCAAYGCACGTGGCAGCCAAAACCTGACTTTCGTGGAAAGAGTGCTGCTCCCGGCAGTCAACATCAGCACACAGGGCTATTCACCTGCCATGACCTGCACTGATGGAAGAGCCCAAAGCTGCATGAAGCATCAGGAACTGCAGTACCAACCCCGACAACACTACCATCTCTTAGCACATAACACAGAAGGTGGTCTTCAGGGATACTGACCAAAATTAGTGTTGACTCTCTCTTCCACCAGTGGAGCAGGACAYGGTCAACTCCATCACACCTCTGTCAACAGATGCATAGGTAGACACTGAGACCATCTTGATTAATGATCATACAGTTGAGCCTTGACCACTTTAATTCTCCTGCGCTAGCACAAGGCTGCTGTGAATCTATACATATCCATGCCTGAACTGTGCCTTCCTCTACAAAAACTGTCTCCCCCCACCAGATTCAGATCAACTTTTGGTAAGTTACTGTTGTCTCTCCTCCAATTCAATTTTAGATCTTCTTTGAATTAACTTTATAGGCATCTTCTATGTTCCTTCTACTTAACATGTGAAGTTCCTCCCCTCTACTAATCAGGGTTGAAGAAAGCTACAATCTGTTAAATGCCATCTTCATACCATAGCACTTTATACAGCTGGAGTTAGTCATTAACCCCTCCCCACTAACTCTGATTGCAGCCTTCTTCATTTACACACTTACCCGATCAACATAACAGATTGTCCTCTGAATACAGAGGACAATCTGYTAACAGTAAGGAAGGTTCAAAGTAATAATATACTAAAATCACAGCGTGACAGACGTGGGTGAGATACCAGGAAAAAAAAGACTCTGGGGTAAGGATAACACTATGCAGAGTACCAGAAGAATCATTAGAGCCCCCAGCCTGGGGAAATTTTAAGGGAATTTAAGCCAAAGATCCATCAGATAGGACATGACATCGTTGATTTTGCCATAGGGCAGAGAAGATGGAATAGGTAACCCTTGTTTGCTATAGCATACTATTAAGTTCTTGCCTGTCATGACAGCCAGCTGGCTTTCTTACCTTCCTAACCAGTGTGTATCCATCTGTTGGCTCACAAGGTACTTAAAATTAAGTTTTTGCGTGGGAATCATACTTTTCTATTCTCAGTTTTCATACTATCTAGTACAAAAAGGTCACAATATAGAACTCCGATCTTTGCAAGGAGGAACAACAAAAAAAAACACAGAACAAATAGCAACCCACTCCACCCCCCCCTTGAAAATAGCCCAGGGAGATAACTGAGGATGACATTTGCAACTTGACATTAAACTATTTTTCCACTGTCTTTCACAAGTGAAGTGTCTTCCAGTCAGTCCAGCTCCGGCACCTGAGGAAGCACTTGCCAAGAGAAGCTGGATTCTTCACTTCCCAGCACTCCGCTAGCACAACCACGCAACTTGGACAAGGAGTTGAGTATCAAGCTACAGTTTACAGCAATGTAACTTCAGGCCGACCTTCAAGAGACAGAGCAGTGTGCTTTATTTGTCTGCTGTACAAGTCTTTGCATATCAACACAAATAAAATTCTCAAAGTGCAATAGCGATTATTATTCTGCTATTATCCAGTTAAATCATAAGTTAATCCAGCTAACTGTAAATTCAGGTCTATTTTAAACAGTATCTAAGAAGTTAAGTACCTCACATCTACTTGGCAGAAATGGACAAAATGTGAACTATGACAGGCAAATACGTCAAGGGCCAAGATTTACTAAAGGTACAGCAAAGCCTTTCAGAAGTTGCTTACTTCGTTAGCCTGGCTATTTGGGAAATAACCCATATCTTCATTTTTGGTTTCCACACTTCCATGCTGTAAGGACTGGAGATGCATGGCCCAACTTTCCCCAAAATAAGCTGCCCTTAGAACCTGGGTCCATACACCCCTTCTCATACTGTCCCTTTTTCTCCTTACCAACCTYCGCCTTTAAACCCTTTCAACCTCTGGGATGTACAGCTCATGCCCACATAARCCACTGGAGGCCAAAATAACGGGATGTTCATATGACCATCTTCAGAAAAAAGAAAYGTATATCCTACCATCTCATCATTAGCTACAAATTGTATATGAGATAATGGCTGTTTAAAACCACAACCTTTTTGCCTGAAAATGCAAAGAGAGAAGGCATCATCTTATTTTTCTCTACTACCATTAACTTAACTTGTTCATAGTGGTTGGTTGTGACAAATGCACAACCCAGCCCCAGGCTTAGGAACACCATCCGRGACACTCATCAGCAGAAATTTCAACAAGCCAGTCACTGAAACAGTTCTGGCAGTTTCACTTTACCTCTGTCCTACCACTACACTTAGAGATAAAAGATACTTCGCAGTTGAGGAAGGACAAACAGRAAAATGGTTTAGGTGTCATAGGACTCCTTGATACACTCTGTATAAAGAAGATAATTTTAAAACATTCAGACAACTTCTTATTCTTCCTAGCTTTACTGCTCAGAAAAACTTGAATTACCTTACATTTAAACCATTTTTAGACTTAAGTTTAGCAACCACAAAAGGTTTATCAA
Organism: Oceanodroma leucorhoa; assembly: GCA_030449065.1. Classification (NCBI taxonomy): domain Eukaryota; kingdom Metazoa; phylum Chordata; class Aves; order Procellariiformes; genus Oceanodroma; species Oceanodroma leucorhoa. The sequence continues at coordinate 6,143,177 of JASVER010000021.1, read as the reverse complement.
GAATTTTGACAACCTTTTTCCCCAAACACGAAAAAAGTTATAGCACAACACCTTTCTTTAGGATTCATTCACCAGTGTCAAACTATACAGATGAAGCATAACTTCTATTAGGAAYGGACACTTCCAAGAAAGCAATGCAGAAGAAGGTACTGCAGCCAACTAAGAAACACAGTGTTTGTTTATATGCACGTTTCAAAGCAGAAACTTCCAGTTCTGATTCAAAATGGTAATTTTGAAACAGATTTTAGAACACCAAAAATTTGTTATTAATGGAGGACCAAGCCTTAAAGCAAAATACACTTTCAAAATGGTAATTCTGAAACAGATTTTAGAACACCAAAAATTTGTTATTAATGGAGGACCAAGCCTTAAAGCAAAATACACTTTCAAAATGGTAATTCTGAAACAGATTTTAGAACACCAAAAATTTGTTATTAATGGAGGACCAAGCCTTAAAGCAAAATACACTTTCAAAATGGTAATTCTGAAACAGATTTTAGAACACCAAAAATTTGTTATTAATGGAGGACCAAGCCTTAAAGCAAAATGTCAAGGGCTTGACTGTTTTGACAGTTTATAGGACAGAATTAATGGAGTCCTCCTACATATTATGCATCCCAGCTCTTTTGCATACAGCAAGAGTACCTTTCAAAGAGGTCGTACATATTGAATGAAGTTTTGGCAATACAATCTGACAAGTTGTTGAAGCTAGACAGATGTATCCCACTAACTCAGGAGACAATGTTGTCAAGAGACACTTTCATATCATAATTTTATATTACACTTGCACATGTTCACACCCACACACTGAAGACCACTTATGTATTCCCTCCTTCTCCAAATTAAAATTCATTTAACTCAATACTCCACAGAATACAAGTAACTAGCTAAGATTTGTGATGTATGCTGTTCTGGTTGCTGTAATCTAAAAWACCTAAGAATACTGGTAACCATTCCAGAAGTACTAACTCCTCATTCTTTAAGACTTCAGCGTTACATTAACAAAGAGAGCTGAAAGGAAACTTGACTGTTTAAAGCATAATCTAACAGCGAATCGTGATTTCTTTAAGTTCTTACCTATTTAATATAGAAGGACCGCAACTTTTATGAACAAGTCTTCTGAGTGTCACACACTAGGGTCTTTTGTTCCTTAAAAGGCCTTCAGAAATCATTCATTTAGTCTTATGCCTCAAAAGATTAATCTTTSGCCATTATCCACAAACTCTTACAGATTTCATCCAAATTAAACTACTATAGATTTCCTTCTCATGTTCTAGTCAAAGTTCTCTAATTCACTTAAGAAGTCCCATAMGAAATTCCAGGTAGTCTTTCCTTTTGCAGGAACTCCCAAGGTTCATAAGCTATTCTTTGCTTGTCCCGTCTTCATCTTGTTTGGCACATCATGCTTGATAATCCAAAATCTGCACTTCAGGAACTACCTTTTTCACCATTGGCTCATCCCGTATCCTTCATACAACTATACTTAAAATCTGTATGAATAGCAATCAAAGTGCATATGATAAACTGAGGAAGAACCAGTGCATTTAAACAGATTAAGTAGTTGTGAATCATTTCTATGCTGCAACAGTGTCGATAAATACTTACACTAAARGAGGAGTCAACCAGGCTGAGTCGTCAACCGGTATTTGCAGATAACATACATTTTGTAGTATATCTTAGCAAACAATGAAGATTACTCTGAAAAGCAACACAGCCTTTAGATTTGTTTCCACTGGTTTTCAAAGTACGGAGGCAATCACTGATTCTGATTATATTGTAGTCTGGACTTTTGGCTTTGCTGCACTGCAGCATCTTTACCACCAATCATTTCCAGAAAATTCCAGCAGATCATATCATTTGAAGCAACATCTGAATTTGAAGATTCAGAACAAGGTCTAGATTTACCGGGTCAAAATCTTACTTTTCCTCAATTCTGCATGGAAGGATTAGATTTGACTACAAAGGTTATTTAAACAAGAATCTTGAAAAGCCCGATTTCTTCATGGTTCCCTAATGCACAGTTCACCACCTTAACAAGGCTACCATTTTCCATCAAGAGAACTACTCAGATTCAAAAGGCCCGTTGTTGAAAGTTTACGAAAAAGCGTTCACGCTTATCTGGAATGGCGGAGGAAAATACTTACAGATGTGGTTTCATAACAGGTCTGACTGAAGTAAAGTCTGCGTGGCCACAAAGAGCCTACTCCACCCTCCCCCAAACAGCTCACGCTCCTGATCCCGTTCCCTCGGTCAGGGTTGTATTTGCAGAGCCGACCAGCCGAACGATATGAAAACTTTTCCTTCTGGTTGCCTTACTTTTCAAAGGAATAAACTCCCCGAGCTGGTGACCAGGCTCCCAGCAGGCCAGTGCCAGCACCCGGGCTGGGGCAGGACCGCGCAGCTTCCAGCCACCGCGCAGGATTAGTTCGACTTGTGCCAAGGGAAGCCCCACCCCACGTAGTTCATTTGCATCTGCCTTCATTACACGGCCATTAAAAAAGAAAGTGGCAGAGATGTCTCTTGAGAAAAGCTGCACCTGAAAGCCTGTTTCAGCACTTTGTTCAAAAAACTGCCTCAGTTTACTTCCTTGTTACAAGTTCAATACAAGCATCTTTTCCCCCAAAAAACAATGCCACTGTACTTCCTATTTCTCAAGAAGGAAATATAATCTTTAACAGCCCATATTCATGTGTTTTCGGTAAACTTAATCTTAAATCCTATTAAGAGGTTCTGCTAGGCAACATATAACATGGATTTTCTCCACATTACTCCCTTTTTCCCCAACCCACATCCTCTCATTTGCAGGATAGCTGCCATCRGTGTGCAAGAACGATATAGGAAAGCAAATGTCCTGACCAGAATTGGAAGAGAGAAATTTTAAGCAACAACCACCCCCCAAACTCCGGAAGCAGATTTTAGTTTCTCACAGTATCAAATTCACAACAAATTTGCCGTTCACTTCAAATATAGGCCTTGGAAAACAAAAGGAAGCCTCTAAAGTCCTTAAGGAGACAGATCCATGACTGACAAGGGCAGSTTCATGTTTTTACATACCRTGTTTCATGTCTGCAGYTTCCGATTTAGGATAATTTGTGTTGACACCAAGCGATTTYGATTCATGCAGGATTCACAGAGCTTGAGCGCATTACAAACATCCCACAGAGAAGCTGTTTCGATTTTGGACTGGACACACAATTAAKTCGAGCATTTTTTAAAATATGCCCTTGAACGTCACCTTCAGGAGARCTACAGGAAGTTAATCATAATCGGTAGTTCATCACATTTTATCCTGCTCTTGTAAGCCCAAATGCGTGGTTACGCTAAGTTTCCGCAGCAGTGTGCACCGCAGAGGTGGCTGGTTTACCCAGAACCTACACTTAAGGCAGTGTAGTATATCTAAATGAAGAGCTTCAACTTTATATAGCTTATAAATTACAGGATCTACATTTCATTTGGTTTCTCCTGTCGACGTTAACTCTAAGTTGAGTAATCAAATACCAAAACACTCAAACATACAAGCAAAACCTGCAAGTGTTACTATTAAAAGAGATCAGAGTAGGCAATTTAAGAGTTAATTCTGGAACGGTGTCCTCAAATAACCCTACGGTGGCTTGATATTACAGCTGAACATGCTGCCTCTAGTGCTTCCAGCTACTGCTATCAAATGCGCTGTAGCAACTTTCACTGTTGAACAGCGTAGTCAGTCACACTGAAATGCAATTAAAGCTGGCATTTCCAGCCTCATTTCGGTCCCCTGATAGCTGCAACCTTTCCTTTTAGCAGCATTGCTGCATCCCGGCAGAGCGAATGCAGTCCCGACGAGAGAAGCGCTGTGAAAATAACCTTGGCACTTACTAGGGACTCGGCAAAATTTTAACCTCAGGTATCAGCTGGATCCTGAACCGCTCAATGTTCCTGTTAAATCTCACGATTTCCAATGTTGCGGACACAACCAATTCTGTAAACCAAATTACAGCACACAACAGCAGTAATTTCTCCGTTCCTTCTCTCTTGACATTTACACGGGCAATTTATTGCCTGCTAAAATTACCACTTCCCTCCATCCAATATCAAAGGGATATCTCCTCAGGGCGGTATACTACTGTGCGAACAGATGCCATCTTTCAGAAGCGAAAAGCAAAGCCTCAACTCCATTTTACAATACAAACTTTCKAACAGTAAAATAACTCACGTTTTCAAAACCAGTAACTACATTTTTTCCTAACAATTATTCTTACTATTTACAGGTATATATTAAAGGCTCTACTTTTTCTGCCTTTCTTGCTTTCAGGCAAGGTGGAGGGGGGGAGAAGCATTTTTTAGCTTAATACAACCACCTGGAAGCCTTTCCATATAAATCTAACCTTGGCATACGATTTTGTTCCACCATAGTTTTTTTGCTACCTGCATGCCACAGTCACAGACCATGACTACTTCTGCCTGCAGTAGGGACTGYTCTCCACCTACTCAAAAAAGCTGATTTATGTAGCTGGGGAAGAAAATAGGAAAGTCACCACTAACTTAACTGGATTTCCCCCTATAAATTGTCCAGGAGAGCATTTTYAGATCACCAGTCCAAATGTGTAAAATTCAGAAACAGAATTCCAGTTTCTGCAAGGATATCTGTAATACCAGCACCACGAGTTATATGAACAGCAAAAAACAAATCAGGCTGAGACAGCGACCTATGACTGAAGCAGCTGATCCAAACGACACCTCCCTGCTTACCTTAAATCCATCAGTTCAATATAATACAGAGAATCTCAGTAATAAGCTACTTTACAAGATGATGTAAGAAACCTCTTTTTTGATGCAGGCAATTTGTGGTCTGAATTTACTTATTTCTTCTACAAACAAAAAAGAGCCAAACTGAGCACAAAGCGTTTTGGACAACTATATGCTGCTTTTTAGAGTGGCAGTTACTCTGAAGAGACTCAGAAAATCTTAGTCTTGCTTGATTTATTTCCATGCAGATCCATTATTTCCAATTATATTTGGGATATATTAAATTATGACCAAAATACAAGCATGAAGATTCTTTTTTAGTGAAGGCAGTAGCTTTTTAAAATCTTACGCTTCATCATGCACAAGACAGATTTTTTTTTTTTTTTTTCTAGAACCAAATCTCAAGTAGCTGGTCCACCCTGGTCACTTATCAAACAACAGTAACCAAAGTCAAGTTCCTCCCACTGTCAAACTAGCAGATTTTGGGATGAAATCCACCTGGTTTCTACTCAGAACCTCACTGAGACAAGCACACTTACATAATGGAATTGAACTTTCTTAGACTGATTTAGGCCTGAGCAAAACCCAAAGACGACATTCTTGTGCGATATTGTCTAGCGTCATGCCACAACCTGTATGCTGTATCCACACATAATTGGCATTCCTCACGAAAAAACAAGTCCCAAACTTCCTGGCAAATACTTTGTCTGCATCTCAGAAAGTACTTCTGCCTGGGAATTCATGAGGCTTTCACTGTGATCTCTCCCATCAGCAAAGAATACTAGTTTCACATATGAAAGGGTTGATGGTGGTGTTGAAAGATAGGGGGAGTGTATTCAAACAAGCAGACTCCTGAATTTTCTATTACGAGGACTATTATATCAGAATACCACTCCCAACCTCTATAGTCTATCTGACAACAGCACAGGATAAGAATAAAACTTAATGTAAGTAACAGAAACAAGGGCTTAGCATGAAGTCAGTACAAGATTCAGACTCCGTTTCACAAATCCCAGTGGAGGACATGCCTGCCCATTACCATACACGCTCGTAACCTGAAAGATCTGCAAAACTGTTGAATCATCAATTGCAGGGAACAGCTCACTGCTTGAAATACGTCATCAAAACCTGGTTATTTCAACACGTAACTGAAAGAGACGTAGGAAAAAAGCTCGCCATTTTCTGATTAGCTTCATCTCAAACACCATACAAATTACTAGGAGAGCACACGCCTTCACAGAGCAGGTCACCCAAGCATTTATGCTAACCTATAAAACTGTAAACATTTTACAACTTACCAGAGTTAGCCTCCCTCCTTCCAGGGTCAAGATTAATGTTAATGGCAAAGCAATGTAGCTCCCTAATTATAAAAGGAAATGTAGAAAACATTTCCTTCCAGTCCTTCAGATTTTGGAATTATTCCCCATCTTAATGAACATTAGCTCTATTCAAATGTTGCATTTTCCCCAGAAGAAATGCTCTTCATTTTCTACCACCCAAAAGCTTGTCCTAAGGAGAGATTAAATCCTTTCTTACCCAGGGCTCAAGTAATATTCTTGCCACCATAACACAAAGCAAGACTTACTCCAAAGCTTGTTTGAAGCCAAATTAAGTCACTATCCTCCTAGACTTTAGGAGGCATACTTGGATAAGCAAAGAACCCAGCCTAAAACTCACAGTTTAACTTTCTTGTTTTTCTAACAGCTTTACAAGATGGAATTAAGACCCCAATGACCTGTTTCTACTGCTTGAACTTTTACATAAGTATTTGCCTAGAAATTTAATGCTCCTGTATTTAAAAAGAGTAACTTTGAGTTTTAACATGCAAGATTTTTACCTAAGAGGTAACACAGAATAGTCAAGGACAATAGAAGGAAAACTACAGTAAACCAGATTTTCTCTCCCCTCCTAATTCTATGTTCATACAGCTTGTAGCTGTCCTAGTAAAACYGATCTTGTCCCATCAAGCCTAATACTGCATTAGTCTCAGAAAACTTTAGCTGAAGAAGTTCAGCAGTAGGTCTTAATAGATGCTAGGTAACTTTTTGCCCATCCTTTCCGTATGAGTACTACTGCTCAAAACACCACCAACAGATTAACAATACTGTATTATTTCTTCCATTTTTCCTCAACTGCRTATACACCCTACTATCATCTTATTTTTTGACTGCTGCTTGTCATTGTCAACAGATGAAAGACCAAAGCTCAAYAGTACACCCAGTCCCCATCACAGACATCTAAAGACAGAATTTCAAGCATTCTTCCTTCCCACTTATACTGCCCATTGGTTGATTTCACCAGTGCTCAAAGAAAAAAGAGAAAAGAAAACGTAACACACAAGACAGACAATGAAACAGACTGCAACAAGTGATGTCAAATATACTATGCAAACCCATCAGTCTACTGCTCACTGTTCCTTTTAAGGACTAGACAAATTCATCATCCTTTTTACACCACCCCGTCTCAAAGTCAGGCTGCAGTTACATACAAAATCTAAGAAACAGCTCCGCTTATTTAGCCTTTTTATCTTTAAAAAAAGCTTTAAGGRTTCTTTCTGCTGAGTGCATAACAAAAGATAAATTACTGGTTTAGCCACTACTTTAATGTAAAAACCCCTTTTATAGCAGCATAGTATCTCTCTAGCATCTTTTTTTTTTTCCAACCACACATTATCTTCAACATTGATCTACACTTTTAAACCCGATCGATTCGGAGAGCTGTACTACGGCTTATTCCCCTCTGCTTTAAGAACCCGAATGCTGAAACATCTCAAACTGTTTTCCATCAAAGATGGTGAACGTAGGAGGAGAAAGGATTACAGGTGTGGGCAGTTATAGAACAAAAACCCCATCAGTTACTATAGACTTGTGCTGGACACTTCCAGGAAGTTCCTCCACGTAATTAGTCCGCGCTGGATTGTCCCAGCAGCACCGTGCAAGAGCAACACGATCCCGTGCGGGGGACACCACAGAGTCAACACAACCCCACGGCCTCAATGCGTACAACCGGCTCGACGGTCGGCTTCGCTACGCTGCTGATGCGGACATGAAGCACCTCTACGGAGTTAAAAAAAAAAAAAAAAAAAAAAGCCAGAAACGGGCAACAGATCAACCCGGTTTCCCCTCGCCATTTCAAAATTGGGCTGGAAACCCTATGTAGTGGCGCGTTTGCAGGGAGTTAGAGCAGAGCTTCCCTGAGCCAGCGGGACCGGAGCGCTCCGGGTCCGCACCGCATCCCTCACCGGTCCCACGGGCTGGCAACCACCCGGGCGGGAACGCCTGGCACGACGCCCCCCCCTCCCCGGGAGCGGCAGCGGCCGCGGGGGGCTGGCACCGCGGGGTGCGCTGCCGGTACACCGACAGTCCCCCGGCGGGGCAGGAACCTCCGCGCCAACCCCCCCACCCCCGACCCGGCTTTCCGGGGCCCGCGCCTCACCGCGGGGCCGTTAGGGAAGGCCCGGCCGGCAGCGGGGCGGGGGGTGTGTGTGTGTGTGAAACTTCCTATTAAGGGCACGGCGGCCCCGCAGCCCCGGGCCCGCAGCGCTCTGCGGCGCCGCCATGGCGGGGCCCGCCCGCCCGCCGCGGCTGCGCGCTCCCGGCGGCGGGAAGCGGGGCGGCCTTCCCCTCCCTTCCCCTCCCCTCCCCACCGCCGCCGCTGCACCTGCTGCCGCGGGGGAGGGCGATGCGGCGGGGCCCGCCGGGCCGGGCCGCGCTCCCCCGCGGGCAGGGGGGCGCTGCGGAGCGCGGGACGACCCGCCCGCGCCGGAGGAAGGCACCGCACCTCCGCCCCAACGGCCCGCCGCCCCCCCTCCCCTCACGGCGGCGCCCCGCGCTCACCCACGCTCCGGTAGCCCAGGATCGCGATCTTGCGGGACTTGGACGGCGGCATCTTCTCCCCGCCCGGCCCCGAACCACATCAAGGGCGGCGGCAGCGGCTGCGGCGGTGGAGGCGGCGACGGTCGGCGGGCGGCTGACGGGGAGCGGGGCGCGCCGCCAGCGACATGCGGCGGAGGGAGGCGGGAGGGGGGGGCGGGGGGCGGCGGGCTCGACCGCACGGGACCCGCGGCGCCTGGCAGCAGCGGCGGCGCCCGCCCCACGTGACCGCCGGGCTCGCCAGCCCCTCACGTACCTGTGCGTCACGCGTCACAGGCCGGAGCGGCGACCTCGCCGCCGCCGAGAGCCGGCGCCAGGCGCCGCGAGGGGAAAAACTCGCTGCGTCATGCCTTCCCCCCCCTCCCCTCCGCCCCTCACCCGCCGCCCGCCGATTGGGCGGTGCCGCGGCAGCGCGGGCGGCGATTGGCCGAAAGCGGCGGCTGCGGTAACAGACGGCGTTCAAAGAAAGGGGCGGGGCTGACCAGCAAGGGCGAGCGGGGACGCGGATTGGGCGGAGGGCGCTTGAAATCCGCGCGTGCGCATGGCYGCCGGCGCGCGGCTGCCTGAGGGGYGGTTGGCGGGCTCCGGGGGCTGCCGAGCGCTGGCGCCCCCCGTCCCCGGGGTTCCTCACCGGGARCGCGGCTGTAGAACGAGCCGGTGAATCGGATCCCGTGCCGCTCCTGCGTGTGTGGGGCGTCGCTTTGTGACCCGGAGCGCTGCAGGCGGTTGGCGGCGGCCGGCTTCCCTCTGAGGGCGGCCGGTTGGCGGCGGCCGGCTTCCCTCTGAGGGCGGCGGGTTGGCGGCGGCCGCCGGGCCGGAGGCTCCATGGACGCTGCCGCCGGACCGCCCGTCCCGAAAAGGGTCGCTCCACCGGCCTGCGACGTTTATTTAAAATACCTCCGTGTCTCTTCAGAGCATGCCCTTTCCACGCAGATAAATGTGGTTGCTTTGGGGAAACATTAGATCTGAACATCTGTGAAGTGCTGGCAAATGCTGTAAGGGGAAGGGTGAGGTGTGGAAGAAAAGCGTTAACTATGGGATCYGTGCGGTGGTGAGTTCTAGACTCCGAAAAAACTTGGTGCTGCATGTGCTAAGGTGACTTCACTTAATGGATGCAGAGTTTAAGGGAGAAAGGCATGAAGAACAGGAAACTCGCCTTTTTCCACAGTTACTGCTTCTTATTTTGTAAACATTTTTGGTAGTATTTACCCATTCCACATTTTATTGAAAAAGGAACGTTATTTAGAAGTAAAATTAATGTTTTCTATATGCATCTTGTCATCTTTRGGGGTACACTCATACATCTAACATGCAATTATGCTGGGGTACAATTGATTGATACAACTAAACCAACCTAACAGCTTGATGGTGTTAAGGARGATGGGTTTTCTTCTCCCTGATCTCAACCATTCATTCCCATGTACTAGCATTCATCTAACCTGGTAAGAGGGCAGGGAGCTAAAGCAAAAGCAAGCTATACACAAAATAGTGATTTGCTTCTGAAGAGGCAGACAAGCTTTAAAGAGGTATGTATCTGCATTGTTTGGCATAGTCTGTAYCTTTCATCTTCTGGATTATAGGATCTTGAAGGCTAAGTACTGGTAACTSTGAAATGGCAGGTGTGATGGCGTTCAGTGAATAGGTACATGATGAAAAGCGAGCTATTTCCTGAGAAAGGGGGGGGTTTATGTAGTTTGTCGGTGATGGCTCMAGTGGGTGTCATTCTGCATGCTCTTTGTGTCCAGCCTCTTTCTTTTCCACTCACTACAGTACAGATTCCCACTTTGTCACACCGAGGGGATAGGTTCAATCCTACCACACGGATTGATTTGGTGGGGCTGAGGGAAGAGCAGCATTTAGAAATCCTGCCTTTGTGACCACGTGGTCTTGTTCACAGCTCTCTGAGGCGTGGACTGATGCAGATCCCGGTATTCCTTTTAGCCTTGCATGTTTTAAAAGACGTCTTTTTAAACAAGGCATGACTCTGGTGTTTTAGAAGACATGAGGATTGCAGGAGTCCTGCAGGACCATCCCTTGAGTAGCTCTGCAGCTGTGCTGTCATCTTTGCACCCGCTCCCCCTGGAACCATGGTCCAAAATTTGGGCTGTTTACTGAGCCAGRGGACTGAAAGAACTGAGATGAGGGTTACCTTCCAATGACATAAATTGATTTGGAGACATAGGGGAAGTTTGTGATAGTTACACTTTCAACTTCCATATCCTTACAGTTCTTACTACTTGGTGTGTTTTAGTTAGGCAGCACTCTGCTGAAACCCAATCTACATTTTCAGAAAATACATTCAGGTCTTTTGACAACCTCAGAGCAGCGAGTGGTAAGCACCAGTATTTTWTTTATTTCTGAGAGTTTCTGGTTTTGCTCTCTCCTTGACACCCCACTCTTCTGGATTAGGTCTTTTCCCTTACTCTCTTTTTCTTATCCCACTCACCTTTTTACACCCTTGTCTATTTATCTTGTTTCTGTTAACTCGCCCTTGTTCAGTCTCTACTGCAAGGTTTCTCTTGCCCTTTTCACCTGCTTTATTTACTGCCTCATTGCAATAGAGTTCTCCCACCTTAGGACATGGTCCTTGCTTGTTCAGCCTGCGTTGCAGCAGGAACACAAAACTCCTTCCTGGGCACAGGTGTTTTTTAAACTTGCAGAAAAACCTATGACTTTCTTCCACTGGTTCTTTGGAAGGAATTGGCTAATAATCCTTATTCCATCAGGATCACACAAGTGTTCTGTCTTGACTGGGACACTCAAAATACAGGAAAATACAGAGCTTTCAGGTAACTTTGTCATTTCTCCACACTCTAGGACTTGGTGGGAGTGCTGAGGGGCCTTTGAGGGCACTCTGGGATACTGCCACTCAAGCAGTAGCAGATAAGGCAGAGGTGAGAGGATCTGGATGGTGATCAGGCTGTCATTGCATTTCTCCTGCCCAGGTTAATCTGAAACGTTTGCTGGAGTGCTCTGGTGCAGAGGGAGAGCGCACTTTAGGCTGTGAAGCCTATGTCATCCATGTCTAATCAGGGCGTTGCRCTTTATTTGTGCTCTTAATGTTTGTATGTTTAGGGCTGAACAGCTTCATGTGCTCACCGAGTGGCCCTTTGCTGAAATCTTCTSCCCCTCTAGCAATCTAAGAGTGATGTCCAGGCTGTGATTTCACAGCGCAGCGTCCTGTAGCAGCAGTAGCACTAGGGATTAGGGCTTTGCCTGTGCAGTCCCTGGTACTACTCCAGCTTCTTCATTTCTACAGTGTTTGCGAGTTGTGCTGTGAACTACAAAGGAGTTCAGAGAACTTTGGGACAAGTGACATACACCATGCACCTATGCACTGGCTGTATTCCAGGTCTGCTTTATATCTCACTTCACCGGGTACTCCTTCAAATCAAATGTAGCCTTTGTGTCAATTCAGATGATAAATTACATTAATTTTATTGTAAATGAGTTAACAACAGACATGGTCAATGAATGCAACACATCAGGTATGTTCTGAAAGAGAAAATGCAAAAGGGAGAACTGCAAGCACCAGTGGAGTACGTGTATGCAGTGAGATCAGGAACAGACGTTGAGGGAGGCAGCAAAAATGGAACATGTCTTTCTTTTGTTGCCTACATCTGCTTTTCTATGATGGAGGAAAAACYATGACGAATTTCAAGTAGTAAACGTAACTCAACAGTCAAGTATTTTTATGATATTACAGTACAAACAAACCCATGAACACACTGCTACTCAGATTCCAAATGCAGAACAGCACTGACTTGCACATTCAATTCCTGCAACAGCAATTACCAATATAATTACCTGCTCCGTCCTTTGGCAAATCAGGACCTTCCCGAGGAGTTTTTTGCAGCGTGTCCAGCGTTTGCATTGGGCACGCTTCCACATGTACAGACTTTGCTGCCCACAGAAGTTACAAAGTACAYTCAGTTCAATCTTACACTTGTTCCTAATCCCTCCTGCATTTTCACAATGATTGTATTTTCCAGTATTCAGATACACACTGGAAAAATGTTAGTAGAAGCAAATTAAGGAACCAATTYAGTTCACAGGGGCTATTGACATCACAGGCTAATGCCATACAGGACCTGGTATGCAGCTGGCAGGGACGTGCTCTATAGATAACTTTTTTTCTAAAGGAATGAGTTTGATGTACGAGCACAGGTCACCTCTTGTTCCCATTCACTTCAGCAGGAACAGGTCTGACTGCAATCATCATAAAGCAAATGGGGACTAAGAAAGTGACTTTCAAAACCGCATTTAAATTAAGACCTGAAGTTAAGGGTAAAGAGCAGTGTCTGCAGAACATTCTTTTTGCATAAATGCATTATGTGGATACAAGGGTAKTATTAAATTATTCAGAATGACATTTTCCTCTGGAAATTAACCTTAATAAGTGTTCAATATGGGAGCGTAAGGGGTGAAAGTTCATAGAAACTTTTGAAGTAAACTGGTTACTTCTAAAACTGACTGKAGAGCTCAGTACGAACAGTTAAACAGCCTGCTGTGTGACAGGATTAAGCACGCGTGGCTTCACTTCTAGTTGGACCAAAACTGAAAGACTCCAACTTACCTTATGCTCTCTCCAAAGATGGTGAGGAGTGTTCTCAAAGCAATGCGTAGGCTTGGAACCACTTCAGTCAGATTCCTCGTCTGCTGTGAGGACAAGAGTTCAGGCCTCRGAAAGTGAGGCCTGTGTTACCCAAACATTCCCAGCAGGATAATATTCCTTAGTAAAAGAAGATGAATAGGCCTYGGATATGCAACAATTGCAGTTCAGTTCCTAGTAAACAGCAAATACTGTCTGTGTGGGCTTAAAAATCTCAGACCTTTTAACCAAAAGGATTCCAGAAATAAAACAGGAAAATGTTTTCATCAGTCAAGTGATCAATGTCAGCAACGGATAATTTTCCTAAGTCGGTTCACAGCATCTCTAGATACTGAAAAATACTGAGGGCTGAAGTCTACTAAGAAACATTTTCTTACACCTAAACAGCTAAAGATATCCGGAGTAGATAAAAAACAAACCTAATCTGCTCCCTTCCAAGACCGAGAAAGCACTTCAGAACAATTATCTTTCACAGACATCTCCTGCTGGGCAAGGAAATGCACAAGGAAGCCCAGAAATCAATCACGTGTTTTACAGTCCTGCCGGTTAAAATAGAATCCATTTGTACAGCGTCTCACATCCTCAGGACGGAAGATCATCTATGCTATTGAACAGGCTTTCAGCAGAGTCACTGGGGAAGCTTACTGCCACCTCTATTCGCAGCACGGCCCTGCCTGTGGAAAGAAAGGGAGCACCTGGAGCCATTGCTGTGCTTTCAGATCTATAGGTACTGCTTGCTGCCTCCAGAGAAAAAAAATCATAGAATCAAAAATGTGCAAGAACTTGAGTTTAATGACACTTTATTCATTCTTTTCCATGGCTGAGGCCTCTCACGAGCCACATGAGTCCTAGATCAAAGCTTCAGTTGCACTGTCACTTTAATCTGGTACATGCAGCACTGCTGCTGAATCACCCCTCCTTTACTTATTCCTCTCCCTCCCTCATGCTGGAACAAGCGTTTTTTCTAGCTCTGTAGTAAACTGATCTGTATTAAAAATGACATTTCTTTAGTTTTGTTTACTGCATCAGCACTGGTACTTGTGCCAGTACAAGCGGAGTGCCTTTTAGATAGCACTGCTGTTTATTCATGCTTGTGGAGTTACACTGCGATTCTACTCACAAATTCAAAAGAAAGTAAGGGTAGAAATGCTCTCAATACTGTTTTGCATCACTAAGGAGGCTGCCTTCCATAATTTTGCTAGTCCTGTGTCCACAACACATGAACAGCACTTGTAATAATGTTAAAATAGGAAGTCTGTACATGGTTGTTCGAAAACTGCAAATTCATTCTGGCTTTCTGCATGCTAATTTATGCAGGCAGGCCCAATGCTGTCTGCATGGAACACAGCCAAAAGACTTTGTGCTAAAAAATAAAGTATATAAAAAAAAGTACCTATTGGTGGTTCAACCCTTATCTTCAAAAGTACCCTGAATACAGGGCTGAAGAACATGCTCATGCAGASTGGTGATAAGTAGAGAGAGATCTAGCGACGCATTTAGGCAACRCCCTGGCATCCCACCTCCCAGAGCAGGCTACAGTGCAGGTGCTGGAGCAGTATCTGGGCTTTCACCAAGCTGCACCTATGCGGCGTGGGTGGCATTTGCAGGTACCACTGCTGACCACTTATCCTTAATACAAAGTCCTCATCTACCACAAATTATCCCCTCCATACACCCCACAAAGAAGGAGAGCCACTATTTTTAGTTTCTATCACTCCATCTCCCCAACAAAGATAATCAGAGCTGTGCTGATGTCATCTCTGATGGCAGCAATCAGCACCAGACCCCAAGGTCACTGCTGTGAGGCCAAAAGAGCTATTTCAATTCAATACCATCCAGAATAGCAGGGAGCAGAGTCGGTATTTACCTAGTCAGAAAAGGTGCTGGAGAAGACTTGACAATGCTTTTCACAGAGGAATAAAGTGTGATAAAGTCTAAGAGAACAGTTTCCATTATGTACTACAGGAATATTTTTATACATGAAAGATGCCAGTAAGAAGAAAATTTTCACACATTTAGTTCAAAATTTAAATTCTTATAGAAAGTGGAAAAGTTCTGAAGAAAGGGTTTTCATYACTATTAAAACCCTCACATTTTATAAGCAAACTGAAAACTGTTAACCTTTTACCTCTATGTTTATAAATGGAAAAATAACGGATCAATTTACTGCCATTATTSCAGTACAGTATTCAGGCTGGAAACACAGTAAAAAGTACTGCCTGCATTGTTCCATTAGCATAAGCTGCCTTTAAAGTCAAAGGAAAATAACAATGCTTCTATACCTAGTTTACACTAATCAAAATGCACGTACATTTATACATGCAAAAGAACTTGGCAAGAACTGCTAAAAACAAACTGATGTTGTAGGGTTTAATTTCTTCCATCTACAAGAATCTACAATTTTAAAAGTCTCATCTTCAAACTTTACAGTACATTTAACATTAGCAAAGACCCCACAGCTTTCCTCACTCCTCCACTTCTGTACAAATCATATACAATAAAAAGTTTCGGTTTTGTTGTACAAACATTGTTTTACACTTTAATACAGATGCAAATATTGTTCTCTGGCACCTCATTTCCTCCATGGTGCCTGTGTATTACAGTACAGAGCACTTYCGATCCATGCTTCTGAAATCTTCAGCTCAAGTAATATGGACTGGTCAACAGGCCACAGCTTCTGCAACTCCAAAGTTTTAAATAATGAGAAAATCTACCACTTGTTTGTATAACAATCAACAGTTTATTAATGGATATGGTGAAATTTTAGCTATCCACCAAAGATGTGTAAAAAATTGTCATGAAAGTAAAAATAAATAAAGCTGTTTTTAAAATCAGTCTTGTTTTACATCTCAGTTCAGAATGCAACATATAACACAAAACTGTCATTGAAGTTTTAAAGAAGTCTACCGATATTCAAATTACAGCTTTTATGACAAATCTAATGAGAACTGAAACTGATTTGGTTTTAGGTTTAAAGACTTTCACATTCAAATACAGTGTCTCGTTTAGCACAATACTTCCTTTGACAGTGATGGGCAACAGTGATGACATATTGCTGTATTTTGACATAAGGCACTATGATATGAATATGCCATACACTTGCCTTATGTCACATATATCCATTGCTGACCAGTGACTTCTGTCAAATACAAAATGAAAAAGTTTCAGAATACAGTGCATTTTAATGAAGGACATCATGTGAAGTCTTCCAGCAAATGTTTTGAAGACATTTTGAAATACAAGCCTACATTTTAACATAAGCTTTTGTCATGCTGCTTTTTTTTGTGACATCACTGGGGGGAATAGACTCATCATCCATCACTAAGTCCCAATACACATTCTCAACAATCCTGCTCTGTTCTATCGCAGTCACTCTTCTTGAGACAAACTTGACCCAGAAACTTTGTTCAAGTTCTCCTACAAACGTGTATACATTCACCGCAGTCATTCACTTTCATTCTCCTTTTGTTTGGCACCTGTTAACAGAAGAGGAAAGCATGCGTGATTTCCTTATGCACATAGCACTTGGCTTCTGGAAAAGCATGGCTCATTCTGAATGCTGCAACTTTGACCACGTTACCAGAATCGTAGTACTGGATACCATTTATAGAGAATACACTGCAGGATTGCTAAATGCTACGGTGAACAGAGTGAGGAAGGCCTTGAGACCATTAATTGCTTCTAACTTCGTTGGCAAGGTAGTCTAAGTAACTCTTCTGGGAAGTTACTAGAAGTGGCTTTGAAGATTCTCCCCAGCACAAAAATTTATTTTTAAAAAAAAACAACCAAAAAGCCACACCCCAAACCTGTCCATCAGCTTAGAAGCCAAGCTTAATCATCATAATAGCTTCAAAAAATGAAGTCCTGCTTGAGAATAAACTATTTAAGAACTCAGTTTAACTACACTGTGTTGATGGACCCATTTTTCCTGGCTCAGAGGCAGATTTTGCTTACAGTAGGGATCKGAGAGGCCTGTTCAGCAGGGCTGTATAGCATCTTGCCTCTTCTCCAAGTACTCACACTAGCTACATGCTGGGCCATGACTGAACCCTATGGTGAGTTTGGCTTCAGCATCCAACTCTAGAGAGCAAGAATCTCTTGCCAGCAACCTGGAGTTACTACTTGTAATAAATAATCAAACACTGAAAAATTCATTAAACACATCCAGTTTTCTCATCACAGCTGATACTTTTCCCCCCCCTAATGTAGGCTGGTCTTAATTCCTGCCAGTCAATAAATTTTCCTTTCTAGTCTATGAAGAGAAATGGACACTTCTAGGGCATGATTTACCTGGTCATTCTTACACATCCACTTTAAGAGGTAAATCACAYTCTGAACTCTACAAACTAGGCCTACATTGCAGACATCCTCACTTCACAAGACAAGTCCCAATCTAAAATTGGGCAGTTGCCTGTGGAACTGCAATCTAATGCCTAACTGCTCCTAAAAAACGCCTTCTCTCTCCTCAACTCTTCCATAATCCTGCCCCCTCTGTTGTTCTAACCCCTGTAGCAGTACTAGACTCTTCTGTGAAACAGTTTAGTGTGCCAAACTGACARAACTCTGCAGCTTTTTTGCTGTCTCAGTTTCCTGTTAGATCAATGAGTTAAAGCAGCTCACAGAGGGATCTCATGAGTGTGGGTACTGCCACACGCTAAACACCAGGAGCACATGGCCCAGAGTATGGGAGCAGGAACTGCCCTTTTTAATTACAGAGCACTGTTATATCTGCTCACAGAGTTGCAACTTAAGTGTCCATGTAATTCCAGTATAGCAAAGCTCTTGGTTTGTCAGTATCCTGTCTAAACTTTGCTCCATTAACAGTAAGATCTAGCCTCTTCGGATCCTTCTACCCTCTAGTCGTGGGGGAAACTACCTCCTCTGCCTGGAGAGGCACCGTCTGCCTGTCTTTACATCTCCCTCTTAGGAGGGACATATACCCCTCCATTCTCCTTCTAGGCAATGAGCCCAWTTGACCCAGGCCTTTGAGCTGATTCCTCATACTCATCCATACCTTTCACAGAAAGCTGGGTTACTTGCTCCTCCAGGTAATTAAAAGGAACCAGATGCACTGACATAATACCTCCAGCAGTATCACTGATTGCGTGTTTTCAGAGGAGAAATCTTACTATTTAAAAAAGCTACATTAACTTTTTTTAAATCTACAGAGGAGAAAGACTTTTACATTATCATGTTATCTATCAGCGCTAAGTAAGGGATCCCAGTTAAGCTCACATTTAGACTTTCTTTTTTGAAGGACTTATCCAGCTCCGTKTGCTTAGTATGATATTTTTTTGAGGCAAAATTGTAATCCTCAAGATATTTTTTGTCTTCCTCACAAAGCCAAAAGAGGGCTTTGCTTTAGTTGTTGTGACACTGAAATCATTTATGTGGTCGAAGTAAAGTTACAATTAAGAACATAAAGCAGGTTAGTAACTTGGGCAAAACTTAAAAAACAAGACAAAAACACCAAAACCAAACAAAAAAGAAAAAACCAAACCACCCCCTCCCCCCGCAACCAACCAACATAAAAGTAGCAGAAATAAACCTATTGTTGGATACTCTTGTTAAAAGGAACCTGATCATGTTTAGCAATACACTAGAGATTTCTACTGGAATAATTCTGGTGGCCCGGGGTGACGTCTCTGACATAGTTATGCCAACCAAAACCCACAGCATAGCTGGACAACTGCAGGGCTCTGAGGAGGTGGTTTTGCAGAGCTAGTGGAACGCACAGCTGCATCCACACTAGGAGCACTTGGCCAGAGTACAGAAGTTCAGGAAGGTGGGGAAGGCGCCCTGTTGTAGATGTTGTCTGTACATGCAACATTCAACTTAATCCTGTTTTTCCTGTTAAAACATTAATCAAGACCTTTTTTTCTAAAAAGAAAATATATGGACAGCAATGATGTTCATGAAGCTTCTGCATGCATTCCTCAGTGAACAAAAGACTGASAGTTAATATTTTGTTAGCTTTTTCCTGAAGAGAAATGAAAGCTGTATTTAAGAAGTATAATCAAACAGTTACAAAAGTTGAAAATCAAAAGTTTGTCATTGTCAAATAAATTAAAACCAGCAGGGTGTASACACTACCAAATGACTTACAGCAAAGCTCAGAAGGCAACATCCATACCTGCTGGTGTGAGTACCAAAGCTTGTAGAATGTCAGAAAGGGAGATGATACCCACAATGCTATCTGCTTCATTCACCACCACCAAACGATGAACCTGCAAGCAGGGAAAATATTTTGAGATATTTGCCTGATTTAAAATAATAGCTAAACCAAAGAAAAACAAACAAACAAAACCTTAAAGTAATGCAGTATGAAGACAAGTAGGAAAAAAAAAAAAAAAAAAAGAGAATAGTTCAAAATGATAGCAATACCAATCTCACACAGCAGTACAAACATGCTTACCCTACATAAATGATAACTAGTGCATGTTTAAAAAGCACACAGCTATCTGACATGGCAACAAAATCAGATTTGAAGTGACAGCTAAGCCAAGATCTAGGTCTTTAAAATACTTCTGCTCTCAAGAAGTGGCACTCACATCAAACACTTTTCCCCAACTTACAGGCTCTGCAYAACCCAAGACTGCGATCTCAAAAAATAAGATACAGTAATAAAATGAGGCTTCCTTCTGAAAGATACTTTCTCAACAGAGAGAGGCACAGCACTAAAATTTCTTGTATCTTGACATACCCAAGTTGGTTTTAACCTAATTTTTCTCATAGGGCTACACAATTGAAACTGAGTGCCAGATTGGTTTTAAAATCCTCATTTTGCATGAAGACAGAAAAAAAAGATTCAACTTATCTGTGCAAACTCACTGTAGAGTTAATAAACACAAGGACACAACTTGGAAAAAAGATTTTTCAACAGTAAGACTGTATTAAAGATTTTTCAACAGTAAGACTAAATTTTTAAATGATAAATAATGATTTTATCATTACAAATCTATTCTGGGAAACATTTCATACTACAAAACTTTTGTCCTAACTGTGGGGAAAGTAGGTGGATACTCCTACATCTTGAGGCTTATCGGCCAGAGCAGGCTACAGCAGTGAAAGACCACTGCAGAACCAGAAGAATGCCCTCATGTCAGTCCTGGCACCAGAGTCCGCCCCAAGTGGGCACAGAGTTGTAYAACCTAAACATCACAGCTGAACCAGCTCCTAAGTAAGCGATCCTAAAAAGGATGTTTGTCGAAAGTTGAGAGCCTACTACATGTTTACTTTTTACCTAAGTGAATTCTCTCTTTTCACTATTTTAAATTCAAATAATCAGATATAATGGTGAAAAAAGGAAAAGAATTTTTCTCATCTTCTCACAGAGGTGATAGCAAGAAAGCGGCATCAGTCTTGATTTAATAGATATGTTAATTTATGGTTGAGGTCAACCACTTTGTTGCTAGTTAGATACAAGAAAAGAGGAGCTCTGAATTATTTGAACAGTCATACCCACCTGACATGGGGAAGAAAGAAAAAGAGGGGGGAAGGGAGAGAAAAATATTGTTGCRTTTTCTTTTTGATGAAACTATGTTGGTGATATTTTAGATGGGGTTATTAGTTTTTGTATATGCACATATTTAATCATTTTATTCTTCTCTCAGTGTAATGAATTCAAGAAAAACGGACAAGGTAACTGTTTCATTTGTTTCATTTCCAGGAAGATCAAGCAGTCGTCTGGCTGCTAAAAATAAGCTTGTAGTATTGACTGACTCATTTTCACATATAATCTCACTATGTTTAGACTGAACCACAAGGTAGGAGTTGTTCTTAAAACCCAAATGTCTAAAGTTTAAGATAGTAGTAAAATTATCAAAATTTGAAATCTGTATATCACCAATGCTAAAATTATTCAATTTCAGGAAGAAGCTCAAGCAAATGCAGAAAGTTACAAGTAAAAATTGCCTAATGGAGGTTCTAAAAGGTTATTAACAAAGTGGAAGTTTTACTCATATGAAGTATATAAATGGTTACAGCCCTGAAGATGAAAAAAAAAATCTTGTAATTGAAGAAGTTAAGGCATCTAAATGGAGTTGATCACACCTCRGAGACAACTGAAACTGGTAATACTGATTTTCTTCTGCAGAGAGGCGTAACATGGGAGGAAGACCTACATACTCATTTACCTCCATGTATAAGAAGGTTCCCAGTACTAACAAACAAGATAAACAGCACCAAAAGAATGGAAAGCACACAGATAAATCATTTACAAGAGCAGTTAGTGAAGGCTTCTTCACAAGAATTTATTTTCTGGCCCCATTTCACAGTATTTATATGAGAGCAGTGCAGGACTCAGTATGCATTAACTAATTGTACCCATTACATTTCCTGAACAACATGCCAGTCAACCTAGCTATAAGCTGGAGTTTAAAGAATTATTTGTCTGCAAAACGTGTGGCAGGCTTGGAAGAAACTTGATTCTTTCAAAGCAGCTTTGCATTCAGTTCAGTTAATGTCAAAAAGCAGAAATGCAAATAACCGAGTATTATTACAGATGTACTGTACAAGATTTTGCACATCCCTATAAGCATCTATAATCTAAGTCTATAAAAGAAACTGATACCCAACACATGTAGTTATGAAAAAAATACTTTCACCAAGTAACCAAAATAACTTAAAAGTATAAATTTCTACTATTTCTTAGTTTGGTAATACAATTTTTAATTCACCATAAAGAGAAAAAYAAAAAGCGAACTCACCTCAGCCTTCACTATTCTATCCACAATGGTCTCCAGTGTTTCCAGCATACTACACTTTACAACACCTTCAAAATACTGAGAACGGTGCTGTAGGGCTTGCGTCACCGTGATATCTAGGTTATTATATGTTTTTTCAGCAGCAAGATTCTGGAGAAAAAAAAAACAAACAAAAAAAACAAAACCAAGGCACATAACACATCTCAGTACTTAGGAATAAAGTACTCAATAAAGTAAATATTTTGGCATCAAGTAGGTACACATTTCTGGTGTAAATTGATTATATTTTAAGTCACGTATTAAACAAAGCAGATGCTCTTCAGCTTCAGTTTTTGGGAACAGTCAAAGCATGCAATTGTGTTAACACCATATGACAAGACTGGGTTAATTGATAAAAAACTCTTTTGTGATGTACATTAGGCCAATGAAAATCTCCTTACTTTGCTATCTGATATTTGGCTTGATGTCACTCATCCTGCTTTTGCCATGAGTAGAAAATGTAAAGATGAAGTTCTACAGATTTTAGAATATACAGAATATACCTTAAGAATATAAAATTTTTTGTTGTTTGTTTTTCATAGCATAAGGGAGGACACCAACTGCTCTGAACACCACCCATAAAGTAGATCTTAGTGGAGATCTAAGTAGAGAACAAATTAAAGATTTTCTTTCTTATTTGTGGGCTCCAGCTCCCTCTCCTGGACTTTGCTGGCACTGCCATTTGACAACAACGTGTGTGTGTGTGTGTGTGTGTGTGTGTGTATTTTAATAAGTACTATAAAAATAATATAAATGAAAATCCATCACCACCACTAAAAGTAAGAAGATTAAAAGAGTTTGAAAGCTGACATTCTCAACTTTCATTTTAAGAACAGGACCATGCTTGTAGCAAGAGGACTTTGTCCAAACCAGCAAAAGCTTTCTTTGTAGGTGAGACCATAGCAATATTTTGATAGTGTTGGCACATCCTGGCCTATTAATTTTGTGTACTGAAGCACCAGAGGACGAACGAAGACAGACCTTTAAAATGAAAACACTGGACCAAGCGATAAAATGAGATTAATTTTTGGCTAGAACATACTGTGATTGGTCAAGTTTTTGGATTGAATTACACTGAACGTGACAAGATAAGTTTGAGATGATCATGAAGATACAAGCAGTTTTAGTTAACTCATTTAACTAATTCCTAATGAAGGGCATTAGGAGAACACAAAAAGCCTCCACAAACTGAAGTCACCCTACCTGCAATAACTAGTGTAATATAAAGCTATTTCTATACCATCACACCATTCCTAGGTTTCTCCCATCAAGAACCTGAAAACAAATTCAGAACTGTATTAAAATGAAAGAAATCTATCAACTTAGCCAGCTGTATATACAGGCATAGCTTAAAACACTGATTTAACTAAGCACATTAGCCACATGGTTTAAAGTTAAAAATCATCAGTTGAATCCTGCAAATTCTGTTTATTGGAAGATCAGATTATACATTTCAGATTTTTTTTTTTTTCTTTTTTTAAAGCTTGAAGATCAGGTTGAAGCAGACTGATGAAAAACTGGAAGCCTCAGAGGTGATTATCTTTTAAGAATAGATGCTAGCAGGCAAAGCAAATGAAGTATTACATATCTTCAAACTGCTTTATTGTAAAGACATTAAAGAGTACATCCACATCCAAACCTAGAAGATGTTTAAGGATGCCATACCACCAAGAACAAAATATCTTTCCCCCCCATTTAATAAGCAAATTAGTATATGTGAGGAAAATCTCAAATAAKCAATAGATGCCGTAACTCCTTCCCATGTTACTAGCTGGGAGCAAACAATTATATCCTAAGGCCTTTGTGGCGTTTGTTTTTGTTTTGTTTTGGGGTTTTTTTTGTTTGTTTGTTTTGTTTTGTTTTTCTTTTATGGTCCCAATACATAATTTTTCCAAAGAAATGATCCAGCATCTCTAAAAATCCTATAATTTTTGTTGCCCCATCACTTAAAGCGAGAAAAGGAGTGAAAAACATAAGGAACCCTCTTCCTTTTGGTGTCTTTCTGCAAAAGAATGGGTAATAAAGGAAACTTGTCTTGCCTCAAAGTCTAACGCAGTTACAAAATAAATTGAAACACTGAACCSACCAACTGTGAAATTTCATTGTCTTTGATATGTTAGATCACTCTCRCTTCAGCTACTACCTATTCCCTGACCAGCCTTTATGGCAGAACAGGATCTTACACAGTAGAGAATCCCAAAGAACAAAAAGACAAACACCTAGAAAAGACAGGCAAGAACAGTGACATTACAAAATTTTCAGTATTAAGAGCACTGTTTGCGGCCAGAGATATTTATAAGCTTAAAGTATTTCCATTTGGGACTATTCTCCATATTTCTGAAAGCATTCTAYGCAATGATTCAGACATCTGGATTCTTCATTGGCACTAGCAGGCTGATGGAATAAGCAACGTGGGCACTTAAATCTCTAAAAAATAATGTAGCTATCAGAAGTTCCAATTAGAAGGCAGGTGCATACAGCTGGGAGGGGAAAAAAACTTACAAGTTTCTGAAGACCACAAGAATAGAAGAGCCCTTGCTCTCCGAGGTTGGCAAATCATGGCATGAATCTGACTACGCTGTTGCATTCCCGAGGAAAAACCAGAAAGTGGCCTGAATTAGATCTAAACCAGAAGGAATACAGACGCAATACTCTGGAATCAGAGACTCATACAAAAGAATGGGCCAAGTAGTTTTAATTCACTGAGAAGGTCAAGTCGTACAAAGTACCYAGACTGCATGAAGAAATCTGCATTCTCTTTGAAAACAGACTATGGAATGGCAGCAGCTGGGAAAAGAAAGTCCAATCTCAAAAATAGAAACAAACATAAAAGGTCTATACTCTCTTTTTGTAATAGTACAGCCAGATCTAATTTTGGGTAACATCCAGAGCAGCAGATGCCTGTGTGCAAGTAGTATTACTAAGGATAGCTTAAATAAAAAAAATAAYAATAAAAAATGCTGTGCAGGGTGAATTGAATCTGTTTTATTCAGTTTGTTAACTAAAGCCTAAGAAACAAAATAGCCAAAATTGACAAATTAATTTGCAAGTGCTTACTGTATATAAAATATTTAATAGATTTTAAGAGATATACTTACTATTACATCAAATTTGGAATAAATATCTACAACTTTTCCTAAAAAGAAAAAGAAAAGTTAATAAAGTGCTTAAAATACAGTATTAGTTTTCTTGCTTCCTACTTTCATTTAATATCTTGCAATTACAGAGAAAGAAAACAGACAGGTCAAGRAGGAAGGATGGAAAAAACCCAAACAACCCACCAAACCATGAAGTTCTTCCAAGCCAATCAGCCTATATCTTGCATAAATATGTCTTTATATTCCCTTCCTCCCTCCCCGCCCTTTTTTTTTTATTTTTTTTTAATTCTTTCTCCTCTTCCGCCCACCCCAACATCAATCCAGGGTTCAGCACCATYTATCTTACCACACTTTTGTTTACAGAAGACCCAACACACACCTGACTCATCCACAACAGGTAATGCCGATATCCTTCTCTCTACAAATATATTCAAGGCTTTAATGATAGGAGTGTCTGGATGTATGAAGGCAATGTTGTGGTAAGTTCCTATTCCAAGTTCATCCAGATTCTTCTTCATAAAGGCAGGCTTTGGCATCTCTGACATCTAGGAAAGTCAGAATGAATGTATTTACAGTGCAGTTTTCTGCACCTACTGTATTTCCATATGATTGGTATATATATTAGGAAATCTGTATTCACTCATCCATCTACTGACTCCAAATGACTGTTACAGATCGTTACAGTAATCTGCTACTAGATTAACATAAAGTCGAAACAAGCTCAGATCTAGAAGCATTACTTCTGTTCAAAGAAGCTCTAAATTAAGACTATGTAACTAAGTTTTTTGCTCATTTATTTATTTTTGTAGTAACCCATCACTGAAAGCTTTTGATCCTAAGCTGTGTCATTCCCACTGAATCTGGAGAGAGAAGACAGCAAAATATACTATATGCTGAATGCTTTTTTTGAACTCTTGTTGCTTTGTTTGGCCTCTTATTCATTCCTGTGACTGACAGAAGCTACAGTGRGTAATGATAATCTCATCTCTGGGAGACAATTCATTTTTCTATTCATGTAAACAAGCTTCTGAAGCTGAGTAGATCTTCCAGAAAGGACAGCAAATTACTCAAATAGCCAAGACAAGTCCTTGGTGTTTAGGTTTCTTTAAATGACTAAAACAAAGTAAAGGTAATGTGCAAGTCCTACATCAAGCTTTAATTTCTCCATTATCAAAAAAAAGATATGCACAGACACAATGAATATGGAAGTTTATCAAGAAGTTTCTGTACTAAGACTTAAATTATTTCAAGATGTCTACTGGGTGGGAAGGAAATCAGTTAAGCAAAGCATAACTTAAAATACTTACAAAAAGCTGGAGGAACTTGAGGATTCTTTTATGGGTAAGTATATAAAGTGCATTTCCACTGACGGGATCTATAACTGGCAATCTGTGGATTTTGTTTTTGATCAATGAATATACAGCATCAAAAAGGCTAAGGGGAAAAACAATTTTTTTAAAATGAATTCTAGCTGACAATGAGTAATGTCAAGTGATATATTCACATATTTACAAACGCCCATGAAGTACATACGATGAGTAATTATTTACATTATCTTTAATGTTATAGAAAACAGAAGTTAAGGGATTTCAAATTAACTTTTGCAGCTGGTAAAACACATCAACAACAATATGCTCACGGACATCTAAAACCAGTAAGAAAATGTCATGGAAAGTGACTTTTTGTGGTAGAAATTACAACAGAAATATTTATTCACAAGTGTAAATTGTTTTTCGAATGAGTGCTGTGCTCACAGTATCCCTGCACTCAAAACGGATATTTCTCTTCCGAGACAGACAAAYAGTGAAAAACAGAGTGTTCTCGCACTTAATGCATCTCAATCCCAAACTTCTATAACATTTTCTAGGAAAAGCATTTTTATGGTTAAGTGCATATATGCAATTAAGCCAAAACAATTATCTAATAATTTCACTAAATTATCATTGGGGATTGGCAAAAAGTTATTCTCAGGAGATCTGAAACATTCCTCCAGACACTGCAGACTATGATTTAGCAATACTCCAACTTGTG
This sequence comes from Oceanodroma leucorhoa, assembly GCA_030449065.1. NCBI lineage: Eukaryota > Metazoa > Chordata > Aves > Procellariiformes > Oceanodroma > Oceanodroma leucorhoa. Next base: position 6,116,095 of record JASVER010000021.1, on the reverse strand, counting down.
CAAGTCTGCTCTTCTTGCAAGTAACACTTTTTTTTTTCCCCTTGGTCCTAGTAAGACTATGATAAAACAGCTGACCACCAACTGCAATAAATTAGTAAGTAATAAAGTTAGTGAAACTTTGATACAAACGCCTACTTGCTGGAGTAGGCTTCTTCCCATACACAATAAACTAGATGTTCCGAGTCCATTACAGGGATGAACTATCCCCATTTGATATACATGGAGTCAAAATTCCCACCATTGCACTGTAGATTCCACTCCTGGAGTAAGCATTTAACTACTTCTAAGTGCTGGAGTCTGATTGTCACAGAACCCAAGTCGATTTCTGGATCAGGTCTTAAGTTGACTTGCTGTATCCTTTTATACATGTCCTACTGCGTCTTCTTTATTGCAGTACTTGCTGCACCTTTGACTGAAAGCAATTACACTATTTTGTTGTCTTAACGAYATTCTTTGCAACTAGCTACCATTCAAAATACCTTCCTTATGACTTAATTGAACAACTTATCCACGACTTAGTGGCAATTCTATTGAGGCAATTCTATTGAGGATACAGCATATCAGTACTTCAAGGTAATCACCAGAGTTCCTTTCACCAGTTTCCTTTGTAGGGCATAAGCAATCCCATGCCATAAACTGAAAGCAAGAATCAGAACTTCACTCTCCAGTTCAGTGATTAAGTAGTATTCAAGTTATTAAGTGATCAACTAAAGCTCTCTCTCAAGTTACCTTTGGTAAATAAGGTATAATGGCAGTTTAAAAACTGTTTCTTTCAATTTCCAAGAAGAAAAGGACAGTCATTTCTATTTTAAGGAACACAACCTAGCAGTAGAGCAGAACAAAACACAAAGATACCATCTTTCGATTAGTTAAGGAAAGTTACTTGCATTGAAAAGTTCTGTAAGTTTTCAATTACTGTGATTGCTGAGAACAAGACAACTGAAAGGCTCTATACAGCTTTTGATTTTCATGAAACAAACATGACTTGCAGGCTAGCTTGAAGGGTCGTCATGTTGCCTTTTTTGCATTTTTTTGGCAAATTTTGATCCACATCTAGTTCATTTACCAGAACAATTACACTGATAAAAGACAAAAGTTAAACTAAAAATTCTCTTCCTTGGATAATTAAAAAAAGTCCTCACTCACAATAAAAGAATCCCACGCCTTTTTGATTGTATTAAAAGACAGTTCTTCATTATTGTACTCTAGTTTACAATATAAATTGTTTCTTATTATATAAAGAAGTCTTAAATTCAGTGTTGAGATGGAGTTAGTTTATTTCAAGTTAAGTAGACTGAAAAGCAAAATTCTACCTTGCATCTGGAGAGATGTTCACTAAAGGTTTAAATGTCTCTTGTAAATAAAGCTCTGTGTATAGAAAATTAATAGACCATTATCAATTTATATGAAAACATTAGCTTTTTTTATGAAAGCATTTTATGAATTCATTCGTACAAAATTAAGTGGAAGAAAAAGAGCAATATATACAGTTACTTTAAGTATTCTACCACTTATGCACATTCCTCTATATTGACATTAAAAAGACAAAAGTTTTAAAAGCAGGACTAAACTGATTACCACCAGGGGTCACTGCAAGAACAGCAAATAATTCTCTACCAGTTCCTTTTCTGAGTCAGTCTGCTGTGTGGAGTACTTCTATATATTATTTCATGGCATATAGTCTTTTTTTTTACATAAGGCTTCCTCCCTGCATTCAGCACTTCTGTTCACACCCAGCACGTTCTACGTCTTTCTAGTCRCATCATGCAATTCACTCAGGCATAGCTTGTTGCGCATCCATCAGTTCACTCAATATGTAGTGTCATCTATTCATTCTGCATCCTGGCTCAGATACATTTCCACTCCACATATACTCATCAACTCTACAGCCATACATGCCACCTTACTCCAGTTTCTTTTTTTCTTTCTTAAAGAGCAAGACGGTACTAATCACGAACAAGTGGCAAAGTAGTATATAGCCCAGATCACTCTAGTCCACGTACTGTTTCAGGTAGAAAAATAAGCAGCAGGAGCAAGTGGACAACCTTTTACTATTCCTGCTTTCATTAAAAAGTAGGTGGAGAGACACAAGCTAAGTCTATGACTAATAAAAAATCCACTATACTAGRAAACATTAGAATATTTTAAATTATTAACCAAGTAGTAAATATTCTTACCCCTCCAGGTTTCTATCTTGTGCTCCTCCAATTCATAAATCTGAACCTACAATGGGTAGATGGAAAATTTAGCTTGAAGTATTAATTTTAAACCAAAACCATTAACAATATTATAAATATCTGAATAATTTCCTTATGTTTCATTGCAGGCAATCTAACAGAGTAAGAACAGTCCAGAATAACACTTCTTGGCAATAACAAGAGGAAAGGGTGCAATCCTACTCAGTGCAGAGTACCATACTGGACCTATCATTTCAGGGGACAGGAAAGATCTTTTACTTGCCTAGGTTCGTAGTCTACTCTTCTAGACTCAAAGGCATCTCCTCAGTAATTTATCTCACCTTAAAACAATCATGCCAGAGTAAACCCTCTGATGATTCCTCACAGACCCAAACCAGTAAAAAGCTTACCCTGATCACTTGACTTCTTAATGCTAACAGAGATGAATTTTACTGTTACTTGATTACAAACAAGCAAGAGCACTTGGTTTAGTGCTCAGTTCAATTAGAACCAACACTGTATCCCCCCTCCTCAAGTTTAATCTTTTACTGATACTACATTCTTTAAATGTTTTCAGACACTGCATCTAAGCCATACATGCTCTCAGCATTTCTCCTGTGCCAGCAATGTTGCTCATCTGACCTGTGTTCAGCTGGTCCCAGGAACCAAACAGGCAAAAAGTAGTTACAAAAATGTTGTTAGTTTTCTGCTGATTTAGCTTCCTTAACTGGCTTACAAAAAGAACAGGCAAATGATACTGGAAAAAGGATGCAGCAAGTCTGCACCTTTTGATGGCAGCCTATCATCAGATCAGATCAGCAATAACATCAAACCACCCTCAAGAATCCAGTCTTTGAAATTTAAAACAAAACCAAACCAAAAAAGAGACACAGTCACATCACCAACTTCCTGCTGTTCAGCAGTTATTTCACAAAGTTCTTTGTCAAAAGATTGTTTAACCTCCCTACAGTAGCTCCTTCCATCTTGCTGATGGTTTTCTAAACATGTTTCAGATGTGAAACCTACCTTTCTCTACAGGTATCAAGCTGCAAGCTAGCCACTTGTAATAGCAATTGCACTCACTATAGCCTAGGCCAAAGGCGCCTGTCACCCCTCACACGGCTCTTCTCTGTCAGGTACCTCTGTGAACACTGCTGAAGCTGAAAAGTTTATAGATGAAGGGTGAAAGTCTCCACAAAGCCTACGACATTTATCTTTGAGCTAAAGGAGACTACACTTAGATTACCCTCTGGAATTAGCATCTTTTGAAGAGTATAAGGGAATGTTAAATTGATATACTATAACTGGACTACTCAAGTATATCATTTTTGGATGACMTAAAAAATACCTACATAAGTAAGTTAAATCATCTTTTAGGGCACTTGACAAAAAAGGCAGTTAAGACAGTGGAGTGGAGTGCAGTTCAGAAGATCTATTGAAGTGATCAGAAGAATAGGAGACCGCTTTAGATGCTGACAAGATGAGGCTAAGCCTAGTTCTTTGACCACACTATAGGGAGAAACTACCTGAATGTTCCTCATCAATCATTTAAAGACATTATCTAGTACATGAAGAGCAACATGCTTCATACTGTATGTRATGCGATGCATTTAGAAAGAGTGACTAAAATACTTAGAGTTATACTTTCAGCATAATTTTACCTACCTAAGACTAGAGCATTCCCTGATGGAACATTATTTTAGCTATTTTTTTTTTTTAATAGAAGACTGCATCAATCACTTAAGTCAAATGTTGTCACTTCTCAGCTATTCCTCCTTACTGCTGCCATTTTAAACACAACCTATGGAATAGGATGTTAGACAATGTAAGTAGGAGTGACAACAGTTAGACTTCAGGTAAAGTTACRTGGAAAAATTGGTAGTATTGGGGTTGAGGGTCATTACAATATRGAAACCATTTTAAGGAAGTTACCAGTGTGCAATCACTTTTCATTTGCTTCTCCCCCAACCCCCTGTAAATCCCCAGGGGRAAAAAAAAAAAATAATTCTTCAACAGGAAGAAAGGACAGTGCACTGCACTACTGGCATCTGACAAGAATTTCACTATGAATTTYAAAAAATTAACATGAACTTTGAGAACTCTAATACATCGGATGTCTGCTTCATCCAACTGTTCTTGATTTTTTAGCTAATAAAACATAGTATGTATGTTTTAATTGGTAGAGGGGGAATTGKGATTTGACAGGAACAAGAAAGGGATGTAAATGTATGAACATGCAAGCAAGAGAATTTCATTAACTGACTGCCAATGGGAATTTTAAGTTACAGTTAATTGAAGTCAACAGATCTCCAACTGATTGTGCAACTCAGCCATGTAACTAAAATATTTGCATATATTTAACTAGTTTAACTTGTTTATTCTACACCATCACTCCAAGAACAGAGTAACCTTTTAATGCATCTGATGCTCTGTAAGCTAGCATTCTGTTTAATTCCACATACCCCTTTCAGAATAGCTCTATCATAGTTATGAGACAAAGATGATTATATAAACATGTGAACCACACATAGCTACATACTTGATTTTTAAATACAATGAACTTTTTCATGTAACTAAGATACCCCCCCCCCCTAATACTTCTTGGTTGATATTTGCCATTTATATAGAACTCTGGTTACTATTGAAATATGTGCTTTGAAACAACCTGAACACAAATAAATAGGGATCAGTAATCAAGTATTTTCCTTCATACTTTTTATATCACATCTAGTTTTTAGTAAGTATTTAAGCCAGGTCCTTCATCCCAAATGCATTAGTCATCAGTTGCAACACTAAGTGGAGCCTCGTATCCAAAACGAAGGCTATCATTATGGTAAGCACCACACAAAACATAATAAATGGTAGTACTCATTAAGCAAATTCCTCATGTTTATACATGTATAACTGAAGCAGTCAGATTACGTTACCTGCCCAAGCTCATACAACCTTCATGGCTAAAGCTGGGAACTGAACCCAGGTATCCAGATACCATTCTATTACCTTGCTCACAAAGCCACTCTTTCAAAAAAAACTCCACAGTGAGTATACCCATAACATAYCTAAGCTTCCAAAGACTTAAATAATAATACTCATCATCATCAATCTTTCAGTTTGATATTTCAGTTTCTGTACTGTATGGCAAATGATAAAAGTATAGCTTAACATCATACTTACCATTGGAGACTTATAGTATCTATGCAGTATGTTAATGAAATCTGTAATTGTTAACATTCCTGTAACAAGTGATATATAAAAAAAAAGTTCTTCAGATATATACTTAACATACAGAACTTCCAGCTATTTCCTCTMTTTATATTCACAATATATAACTTAATAAACATTAAATCCATGTAACATACTATTTGTATTGGACTAATCAACAGTAGAATTCCCAAACTATGTATATTCACTTTCAGATTGACACAATTCTTCAGAATAAAAACATACATCTGAATTAATATTCAAAATTATAATCTATGTGCTTCTCCTCTTCTTTCAATCTGACCCAAAGAAAACCTTGAATCCAGATTGCATCCACCCCCAAAAGCATGGAAAGGAAAGAGGGGGGTTAGAACATCTTTAAAGATTAGGGACCTATCCTTGCCTTTCATTTTCTTTTCAAATAAGACACATTCTCATTATGTACTTGCCAAGTCAGGCAGACACTCAGACCCAAATGAAGGAACAGTATAATCCATTTTCTTGAATATTGCTTATTAAAGAACTTAATTCAATCATTTCCATAGTAATCCTCAACATCTGTATTGAAATGTGACTTTTTTTWAAAAAAAAGAGATAGTACATCCATAGTATATACATTTCAACCACTAACACCAAACTATGTAATATAATATTGATGATTAGTTTAGTTACCTGAAAACATTAATCTTTTTTGATCTTTCAAGTTCTAAATTTGAGATGTAATTGCTCCACTGTTTACTACTCTCACTTCTAAACTGAAGAAACTAAGAAATGGGGAAGGGAAAAATTAATCCGGAGGTCAACTTCAAATCACTAGAGCTTAGTTACAGACAGAAAATGAAGTTAAACATRAAAGACACACAACATTCCTATGATGTATTGCATGAAACTACTGCTCCTCCCCCCTTGGATTTAAAATATTTTAACAAATGCTTTATAAAGTATCTACCATTCATTCCCAAGGTTCCTCAATTTATATTCCAGGTCACAAGAAGTACATATAATAATATTTCTAACTGCCACTATGACCCTGTTTTCTAACTGCAACAGAGATCTAATTTTAGAAGATTATTGTTGTGGCAATTAATTACATTACTTTTAAAAAGCAATACATAGATCTAATGTTTTTCTCCCAGTATGGGACATATCTGTAGCATCCAACATCAGGTCTGGTATTTAAGGATTTCTTAAGTGCACCTTACTGAGAATGTGCAGAAACAGACATGCTCGTATTGCATGTATTAGGCTACTGTAACATTAAATTCTTTTTATAGTTCCTATTTTCAAAAATTTTTTGTGCTGTTACCTTTATTTTTAAATACACAGTGAAATGGACATATTAGAGACCAAATTTCAGAAGGTCAGGACCTAAAAGAATCATCATGATTCTCAAAGCACAGCAACACTATGAAAGCTGGCAACATTTCACTCCTCACAAGGAGGGAAAAGAAACCCTCTTTGCCAGTGTATCTCTAGGATGTTAGACCATGGCTAGCCCCAGACCACCCTGCGCAACAGTAAAGCACCCTGGAAATTCAAGTAGTCCTGAATAATGTTAGAACTACTTACCTACAAAACTCTGTTTTTTACTTTCCCACAGTGGAGCTGCTCTCACACCATTTGCCACCAAGGCAAAAAAGGCTTTCTTTACCTGCAAAAAGAATGAACAACTAAACAAATCTTTGCTCTTAATTTAGCATACCAGACACCAACAGAAGTGTTTCYCCAGTTACTAGGAAAAAATGCAGTATAAACAGGTAGCTGGTATTCAAAACAGAACAAAAMCCACACACACCAAACAAAAACCTTAAGCCTTTTACTTCTAGAGTAGTTAAAAAGCTTAGAAAAAAGCTTAGCAAAACCAGATCTGTTTTTGTTTTGTTATGTGAATATTCTATGTGAAAGCCTCTGATGAAGAAGTAAGCTGAAACAGCTGAAAAGCTATGCTCACTAACCTCAAATTTATTCCCGTTTGGTATTACCCATAAAAGTTATACCCCCCCAAATCATGACATTGAATAAATCTGTAATAAACRTAATTATCACAAGCGTCCAGTTTAYGGATATAGCTTAACATTTGAAGATTGTGCTATATTCTAGTTAATGTTCACTACAGCAACAGTTGTATTGTTTCAGTTTTTGGGKTTTTTTTGTAATAGAAGTCTCATTTCCTCTCCAGCTTTTAGACTCATGACTTATACAAATTAAGAGGTATTGTTTGATTATATGACTGAAAGTTAAAAGTACTAGCTAGCCTGTTTTGCTGCTAAAGAAACGTAACCAAATCCTTTCATTTTTTAATGAATTAACCCTCCCCAATTTGTGAATCAGAGGTTATAAGGTTATAATGTCATCCTCAAAAGAAAAGAAAAACTTCCCTGTGAACACTAGTTCTCTGAAGCATAAAGCAATCAGGCTCTAGTCCACCTCAAACTCTCGATCTCCTTATGATATGCTTGAGCATGTTATCATTCCTGTCCTGCCCACACCCCTAAATAGTCTTCACATGGAAAACACAATACAGAAGTGATGGTTCTTGTCCAGGTCTTGACCTGGCACAAAACTAGGATATAGCCAATATGTATCTTTACATCCATGAAATTGGTCCTCGGTCCAAATATCATAGAAGTAGCAATTGCTTGACAATTGCAATCTGAACAGACCACGATTACAGTGTCTAAATTATGTTCCATGGGGCTCCTCTCCACAACAGAGTCAGGAATAAAAGGGCTTCAGAGTCAATGGAATCAGCATCCAAAAAAGTAGGAGCAAGCAAAAATGTAGGTAGGAAAAAAAACCCCAAACAGCTAAGTCTGCCATTGTTAGCTACAACCTCCTTGGAAAAGTTTGCAAAGCCATCCATATGATAGCCAGTGTCATATGATATTTGACAGAACCTCCATTCAGACTCTACTTAGTGTTATAATGTAGCAGTTTAAATTTCTAAAAGTTAGTAAGACTTCTACTCTGCACCAGAACACATCACCTCTGCCTACACTTCAGTGATTTGCAGTGAGTGTTTCAAATACTTGGTGTTATCCTACTGTGTATGAACTTCAGTCTTTAAGATTAGACTTCTGAAAGCAATCTGTATTTCTTGAAACCTCTATGCAGCCCAACTGCTTTCTTTCTGACCATGAGAAGCGAATCTACTCTCCTGACCTCAGCAGATGACAGTTCTCAAAGCTGCCTCCTGACTTTACAGATGCTTCTGCCGTATCATCAATGAACAGGAATAATGATCTGCTTAACCACCAACCCTAAACTGCATTAAAACTGAAGAAGCTGTATGGGAAAAAAAATACCCAGGACCACAAGTAAGACTGTAAGATACACACTACGTAGTATTTATCTAGAAAATGGTTAAATAGAAAGGTCCCAGAGGTATTCCACCACCTCACTGACACAAGGAGTCGTCAGGTAAAACAAACATTATCAAATTACCAACATTACCATTACATGTAGCCTGGGAGGAATACAGAGAAATTGTCTGAGCAGCCAGGGATCAGGTTAGGAAAGCTAAAGCCCTGATAGAATCAAATCTGGCCAGGGACATCAAGGGCAACCAGAAAAGCTTCTATAGGTACATCGGGGATAAAAAGAAGACTAAGGAAAACATGGGCCCTCTCCGGAACGAAATGGGAGACCTGGTGGAGGCGGAGGTACTCAATGACTTTTTTGCCTCGGTCTTCACCGGCAAGTGTTCAAGCCTCACTGTCCAAGCCGCAGAAGGCAAAGGCAGGGACTGGGAGAATGAAGAGCCRCCCACTGTAGGAGGAGATCAGGTTCGAGACCATCTAAGGGACCTGAAGGTGCACAAGTCCATGGGACCCAATGAGATCCATCCGCAGGTCCTGAAGGAACTGGCGGATGAAGTTGCTAAGCYACTATCCATCATATTGGAGAAGTCGTGGCAGTCTGGTGAAGTTCCCACTGACTGGAAAAGGAGAAACATAACCCCCATTTTTAAAAAGGGAAAAAAGGAAGACCCAGGGAACTACAGGCCAGTCAGTCTCACCTCTGTGCCTGGGAAGATCATGGAACAGATCCTCCTGGAAGCTATGCTAAGGCACATGGAGGACAGGGAGGTGATTGGAGACAGCCAACATGGCTTCACCAAGGGCAAGTCCTGCCTGACCAACCTAGTGGCCTCCTATGATGGAGTGACTACATCAGTGGACATGGRAAGAGCTACAGATGTTGTCTATCTGGACCTCTGTGAAGCCTTTGACACTATCCACCACAACATCCTTCTCTCTAAACTGGAGAGGTATGGATTTGATGGGTGGACTGTCTGGTGGGTGATGAATTGGTTGGATGGACGCATGCAGAGGGCTCAGTGACACTGACTACGGCTCAATGTCCAGATGGAGATTGGTGACAAGTGGTGTCCCGCAGGGGTCTGTATTTGAGCCAGTACTGTTTAATGTCTTCATCAATGACATAGACAGTGGGATTGAGTGCACTCTCAGCAAGTTTGCAGACGACGCCAAGATGAGTGGTACGGTCGACACGCCTGAGGGACGGGATGCCATCCAGAGGGACCTGGACAAGCTTGAGAAGTGGGCCCCTGTGAACCCCATGAGGTTCAACAAGGCCAAGAGCAAGGTCCTGCACCTGGGTCGGGGCAACCCCTGGTATCAATACAGGCTGGGGGATGAAGGGATTGAGAGCAGCCCTGCTGAGAAGGACTTGGGGGTACTGGTGGATGATAAGCTGGACATGAGCCAGCAACATGTGCTCGCAGCCCAGAAGGCCAACCGTATCCTGGGCTGCATCAAAAGAAGCCTGGCCAGCAGGTCGAGGGAGGTGATTCTGCCCCTCTGCTCTGCTCTGGTGAGACCCCACCTGCAGTACTGTGTCTAGCTCTGGAGCCCTCAGCACAAGACAGACATGGACCTGTTGGAGCGGGTCCAGAGGAGGGCCACAAAAATGATCAGGGGGATGGAATGCCTCTCCTATGAAGAAAGGCTGAGAGGGTTGGGGTTATTCAGCCTGGAGAAGAGAAGGCTTCCGAGAGACCTTATTGCAACCTTTCAGTACATAAAGGGGGCTTTTAAGAAAGATGGGGACAAACTTTTTAGCAGGGCCTGTTGTGACAGGACAACGGGGAATGGTTTTAAATGAAAAGAGGTTAGATTTAGACTAGATATAAGGAAGAAATTTTTTACAATGAGGGTGGTGAAAGACTGTCACAGGTTGCCCAGAGAGGTGGTAGATGCCCCATCCCTGGAAACATTCAAGGTCAGGCTGGACGGGGCTCAGAGCAACCTGATCTAGCTGAAGATGTCCCTGCCCACGGCCAGGGGGTTGGACTAGATGACCTTTAAAGGTCCCTTCCAACCCAAACTATTCTATGATTCTATGAAATCCACAACAGGAGCATACTAACTCATAAGGAAGACTGAAACCACAAATAAACCCTCCAGGCAGACACATGAAGTGTTCCCACGTAACAGCATCACACTTACAGTTAATACAGCAAAAGCTAACAGCAATGAGCTATTTGGGGAGCAGATATGAGACAGAAGTGAGTTCACACAGCCTAACTCCACCTGAGGGCAAAATAAGTTCTAACCATTCTTCATCAAAAAGAGGAAAGTACACTCAAACTGCCTGAAACTGAGAGCCTTCAACTTTGGTATCTTTTCATAATAATATCTATCACATGAGTTAATGGTCACTGTCAACTTATGTCCCAAGTCTTCCACAAGAATAAGGTGTTCAAGCTATATCAGAGCAAGAAAGTAACAGCTAATCTATTAAAGCCAGGGGGAAAATAGCTTTCTTCCAGATAGTGATCATGCAACAAAACTCCTCAAGCAAGTTTACAAACTCTGTAATTGAGAACCTTGTAAAGAAGCATGCCCACAGCAGACAAGATGCGGAGAGCCAGCTACAGAACTTCAGGCAACCTCCAAATTCTTGCTACTACTTCTTTCTCAGACACAGTAGCAGCAAAGAACACCACCCAGCACAATGTTCAGATGGGCGAGATGGTAAAATTGAGGTATTATTTTAGATTCAGAAATGATACTTCAGGAGAGACAATTCCAAAGGTATACTAGGCAAGAAGCTGAGCTTGTAGACAATCCAGAAGGAAAAGAAGTTTTCTCAAAGGATCAGTTCTTGCCCTGATTCTGTTTGATTTATTTGCAAGTTATTTATCTCCAAGAATCTTCAGTTAGATGCCATCTTGTCTAGCTTTAAAAGACAGATTTTGGAAAAACTGAGGGCTGTTGAACAGATACAGCTATTGAGATAACTCAGACTTAAATTCTTCATAAAAGACAATGAGTTCAGCTTGGGTATTACAATATTAAAYGTTTATGTAATAAATGACCAAAATTTAGTAAAGAAATACTTAAACTCATCCCTCTGACTGTCCTCCTAGACCACAGCTTAAGTGACATTCCTATTGTTTTCTTCAATTTTATAGCAGAAAGTGTTATACAGTTACCTTTTAAATAAAATAACAATGCCAACAGTTCTTAATGTCAATACTTGCCTCTTATTTAAGTAAGGCAATTACAAAGCAAAAAACCAACTTCATTCTTACTTGCTAAAACTGCTTGCAAGCACAAACATACACTCATCCACTCACACTTTCCTTTAGTTTCTGTGGTTTACCAATTTCAGTTGCCCAAAGTACTGCTTGGTGGCCAGCCAAAGCACTGGGGTGTGGAGCTGGGCTTCCATCCAGCACATTTAGATGTTTCAGTGATGTTCATGCAGAAAATACCCACAAGGACCTTCCTTTCAGATTGTATGTAGTTTGTAGCCTTTGAAGATCTCTACCATGTCCCATCTTTGGACCTCCAACAGCGTTGTTAATTCTCGACTCCACCAGTATTAGTATTGCTCTTTCTCTGATCTTGAGTGTTGGACTGGCCTGACCTTCACAAAACCATTGTTCGTCAGCCAGATCCCATAGATCGTTGCTTTTCAACACCATGTACAAACATTCTTTAAACAAAGCACTTTTCTTCTTATTAACCATGTAGTGGTCCTAACAGACAMAATGAACCATTAAAAAYGGGATTTATCTGCCCAAATTTAGAGGTTGTTCTGATATATATGCTGACCTTGCATATTCACCGCATCTCTTCATAGCCAACCGGGGGGAAAAGTAATTTCTGTAGCACGACTCATCAGCCTTAGACAGAGATTAAGTTGTATCCCCCAGATGCCATTTCYCCCCTCACTGACTATAAGACGTCTAGACATTTACAATTAGATGAGGAATCCCACTTTACCTGACTACTTGTCTTCTCCAACATTCTGCCCCTTAAGTAGTAGAAGGGTCATATTATAGCAAAGGAACACAGCAACTGAAATCCTACATGTATCATAGATCACCTCAACAATAGGTACTATTACACTACAGTAAGCAGAACAGGAACAAACTTTTCATACTACAGGAACTCATTACACCAACTGTGAATATGCTGAATAAAAGAACAGACTAATTTAGGTTAGACAGGACTTCTGSAGGTCATCTCTTCTGCAGACCATTCAAGTATTTCCACTGTAAGTCTTAAGGAGGACATAGCCTCTTACAATGCAACAGTCATTACCAAGAAAGATTGAGGTAGATCCATACACAGGAAGTCCTGTTTTTCAGGTGGTAGAATATTTGGAAAACTTTGTCTCTTACGGCTAGTAAGCTCCAAAATATCTCAATTACCGGGCAGTGACACCAGAAACAGTGGTAGCAGACAGATGATTTCACCAGACTRCAGCAAAAGTTTTTCCCCACTGACGGGAAATACTGAAAGGGACACTCCTCATTATGATATACCAGACCAGTAATCTTACAAGCCCTTGCAGAAATGCTTTCTCAGGTAAACATCTGTGAATGAGGGAAGCATCTGAAAGGAAAACTGAGGATGAGCTTGTTTCCAGAAATTCAGCACGTGTACACACGCACACTTTTATCTTGTTTTACCTAACACTATGTGTTAGGTAAAACTATGTATTACCTAAAACACTATGTATTACCTAAAACTAACTGCATGCATAAGTGACCAGTGGATTTCAAACTTGTCTTCCAGGGCTGTCCCATAAGGTAAGGAGGGTGACTGCTGCTGTTGCAATCACAGTTCCTGGTGCCAAAGGGTCAGTGCTGAGTAGAGAATGTTACTCTGCTGAAAGACGCACAACTCGGCACCATTGTCTAAATGGCAAAGTTAACTTGAAAAAGCTGGAAGGTAACAGAAGTAAGAAACATAGTTATGGAACACATTCAGATATGCCAGTACCAAGCAAGAGGATGATGCAAAAGACTRGTAGCGTGGACAGTGTTAAAAGATCTGCCAGAACTTCTGTGGTATGGCTGCCATCCAAGGGCAAGATGATAAATGCATACCTCTCTTGCCTCATCTTTCACTGTATAAACCAACACCAGGACATTAGCTTTACTTGCCTGAGAAGCCTCTAATATAACCCCAAGAAATGTCTATTTTATCAGATTAGAATAGAAAGGAAGAAGCTCCTTCTTTTATTTTTTTGGCACAGAGCTCCCATAAAAGCAGTATCAGATCCARTTGATCCTTGACACTTTTATCATCTCCAATTCCTGATGGATGGATGCTCAAAGGTGAGCTAGAACATTCATCATCATTTTCACTGGGTCAGTTGACAAATTCCCAGTCTTGTCTCATGATGATTTTTAAGGGCTACAAAACTTAGAGGGAATACATGCCTCAGAAAATTCACATGTGGACCACAGTATCAAAACCAAATCTTTCAGCAATTACTGAGAAACAATAGCCCTTCCTAGCATAACAAAATACAAAGTTTGATATGTAGTTGAAAGAAATTTGCAAGAGGAAGGCATTCAGTTTTAGCAAATTGGATAAGAACAGCTGAAGAAGTGCTGTAGAAAGTTAAACTCACATAAATGTATACTCATATGCTCTAAGTATGAAACAGCAAGGCATGGAGTGCCTTCTCAATGGGTCCCTTGTGAAGGGGAAAAAGTTTTCAAGGGATAACAGCATATATATCTTCACAATATGAGCAAATACGACAAAGTCACTCTAGAATACAGTCTTTGTTCTCACTGTTAGAGTAAGAAGGCACAAGAAAAAGTTACCCCAAGACTTCTCTCTTAGAGGCTGAACACTTGCATTTCAATAGTTCTTACCAAGTAAGAAGACCAAGAGTAGTACAACCAGTCTTTGTTGTAACAGGAAAACCATCAGGCCTTTGCTGCGACCTTTGTGCTGCATAAAAACTGGGCAAATWACACTTTACTCCCTTGGCTAAATGTGTTTATGAGCTGACTGACTGTCAAATGCTTTTGATGTGAAAACATGAGGAATGGGGCAACAGTTTCTAGCCCAACATAAAAAGGACTATATTTCTTTAAGTAGCATGGCAAGTTCTCTGTCTGCCCAAATCTTGGCAGTTCTCTGGCTGCCCAAATCTTGGCAGATCTTCAAGAGAGGAAAAAATTGAAGAGTCCCAAATACTGCCTATGAGGCAGAGGCAAGCCTGATGATCTAGCTGCAATAAGACAGGTTTACAACATGTCTCCCCTGCTACTCCCACACATCACTAGGATTTCAGGTAGTGCTTCTTCCRTGTTGGAGGCTGTAAGGCAGATTTCATACAAGGAATTCATCACTGTTTTTGTGTACTTGTTTGACAACAGCCAGCAAAGAGGCAAAACRAGGTAACTATTTGAGTAATACTAACACAGTGTCAAATAGGGTGCAAGCCCACACACAGGTCCAGCAAGTTATAATCTTTTCTTACCTGAAAAATATTCTTCAACAATGACTGAAGGTGCTCACCTGTCTTTTCCCCCCTTATTCACTGTCAGCTTCTACTGAAAGTCTCCGGATCCCAGGTAACGCAATACGGTCTACTGGAGAAGGCTAACCACCCAATTTTCACCTGAATACTGGCTTGGGATACAGTATTTGGGAACATAGAAAAAACACAATACTAAGTTGAAAATACAACTTTGCCAGCTCTTTGGGCAACCCTCCTTTTCCACACTGTCAGCATCATCTTCAAAGGATTTATTTCTATGGCCTGAAAATTTTTGTGAACTAAATTGGAATCAAGGACTCCAGCATTCATCCCCAGATCCCATGATCATCACCTTGATAATACAAAAGCAGTACAAGCTAAATATTCTCCAAATACATCATGCACTTTTGCTTTGAAGCAATTAACACCCAGATGGCAATGACATTTAGACACCTTCAATTCAGGAGAAGGTAATTCTTCCCAAACAGAAGGTCTGAAGGAAAGAAATTTCAGGGAGGTGGACCAATTTTCCAGAGAATCCACATCAGCTTTCCAAGCGGTCAAGAGGAAAYTGAAAAACACTTCTCCTAACTTGTAATCTAGGGATGACACCTACTATCAGGAAACAGTTAAAGTTCTGACAGGACTATTGCTCTCTTTTTTAGGGAATCRTTAATTGCTTTGTCTTTATGTTTCCCAAAAAGTGTCCAACAAAACATTGGGAAGGATATTAAACATTAAACTTGCAATTCCATTTTTTTTTTTTCTTCAAATAAAGCTGTAATTTCCAATCCAGACATCTTTTTAAGTTACAGAAAACTACAGTCCTGTAAAGGAGCTATTCTGAACAGTTAAAAACCTCTTTTGTAGTGCATATATATAGTTCAGTGTTTTTATAAATTGGCTTGTCTGGAGGGACTAAACCAGTATGCAAGACTGCAACCAACCATCTCAGTGTGATGATTGTGCATTCAAATTTATTTTCCAATTATTTTCTTCTTTGGTCTATGAATTTGGTAGAAGCATTTGCTCCTTGAAGGACTATGCCTTTAAAAAAAAAAAAAGAAGGCTACTTAAGGACTTAACAATAAAGACTTTTGCCTAGGCCGAGGGCCAAGCAGATCTTGAAGAGAAGAATTTCCTCCTTTACCTTATCACACCCTCAGGTGAAGTAGAGAAAAATTGGACAAACCTGTTATTAACTGAGAAGCTACATTTGCTTTAACATTGGAAAAACCCCAAACAACAAACATCCACAAGCAGCTCCTCTAGTTCATGTTGAATTTTAGAAAGCTTATGTGAAACCAGATCAAAATTCAGTTCTCTTCTCCATTCACAGGAGATGGAAAGGGAACACTCCTGGTAGATGATGCACTACTAGTGGCCATAGAGGGCTTAGTAAAATTTAAGAGCTGATGGAGTAATACCCTTCAGATGCAAGCCAAACCCCAGAAATAATAGGTAGTGTCTTATCCTCAAGTTAAAGTAGGCAGGCACGCGTTCTAGATTTCTCCCCAGAGAGCAGGTACTATTGTCCACATGCAGAAATCTTCCCCATGCCACATCCACATGAAAAGGTACCAATCCAACTGAAGACACCAAACCGAGACCTTAACTGGTACTCTATGTCAATATGCCCATATTGTAGCCAGCAATTAAGGGCTCTCCTTCTCCCTCTAACACCACACGTGCTGATTTAATCAGGACCTCTTCTAGATAGCCGCGGGTCCATGATTACAGTCAACTCTCTTATTCCATCTCAATAAGGTACTCTGCTGATACTTACTTCCACCTGCTGTTTGAGGGGAGCCTAAGCATTCTAGTAAAAAACAAAACAGAACAAAAAGCACAGCTCTATTTTCGGAGGGGGGGTGGGAGGAATCACTTCAAGCCAGAATTTCTGCTGCTAGATTTCATGCCACAATGGACTAAGAGTAAGACATTAGGTAAGCCTCATAGGCAGAACCACTGGGACCAGCTGCATTGGGAAGGGTACAGAAATTATTTCACAGATTAAGATCATACCAGAAAAAGTGGTGGTGGAGTGGGGAAGGCAAGAAGAATGATGCATGGCTTTCACTCAGCCAAGCACAAACACCTTACCTACACCCTGTGTAGACCAAAAAATTTCTGCTTAATTGGTACAATGAACTCATATTATCTTCCTCCAAGATCCAGGAATGAATGCTTCCTATTGGTTTTGAGAGCTGCAGGAATTAAGTTTGTATGCTTGTTGTGTACAAGCAACAGGAGCAGCTCTAAAAAAAAAAAACACCACCCAAGAGTCTTCCTGTATTATGCTACTGATTCCAGCCTGATCTCAACGAAGGGAGCTTTTATGTGGCCTGCTCAACTGCCTCAGCCCACATGCCAGTTAGAAGCTAAATTACATTATTCTTGTACAGTTCTGTGGAATGGGTGAGCAAGGAGGGGTGTTCACAGTCTTCAGAAATGCAGACAGTATA
The DNA here is from genome assembly GCA_030449065.1 of Oceanodroma leucorhoa. Classification (NCBI taxonomy): domain Eukaryota; kingdom Metazoa; phylum Chordata; class Aves; order Procellariiformes; genus Oceanodroma; species Oceanodroma leucorhoa. The sequence goes on along the minus strand of JASVER010000021.1, from coordinate 6,098,490 downwards.
TTAGTTTGAATTCAGCAACTTCGACAAGGAAAAACCTCAAAGCTAATTAAGGAACAGACAGTCAATCCTTTTGTAAAGCTGTCTGTTGCGACAGCAGACCCAGAGTCTGCTGTGTGTTTCTGGAAGCAAAAGATTCTACAGCATTCTTCCTGGAAGTCTGGTCTATCTCATTACCTTGGAGAGAGGCAACACCCCAGTCAAGAATGACCTGGAGGGAACAAGAATAATAAATCCGTTTACTGAATAGAGTCAGCACAAGGAAGAGAAATACAAATCCTCTTCCACTCTTCTAATGTGGAATCCATTGCATGCTCTGCAGAAGTTATATTTACTTTGAGCTTGTTAAACCACTAAAGAAGTTTCCAGAAGACTGTTCCAAGCATTTTTCTAGTTATGTGGTATGAAAATAAGTATTTGAGCTCTTACTAGCGTGTGACAGTTACTGACAAAAGCCTACATTAGTGATAACAACATCTGGTCCATTACCAACTTAGATAACTTCATTAAACAGAAAGGTTAAATAATCTAACCTTCAAGTCATAAAATTGTCCAAGATTTCTTCAGGGTATAAAAGGAGTCTTTAGGATTCTGAAAGCTTATTTTGATGACTGTTTCCACATAAACATGATTTTTATTAGTTTATGAAGTAGTGCTGGACAAATATTTTAAAAAGAGCTTCAAGGTCATGGTGAGCAAAAGCTACATATGTTTTAGTATTAAAACATAAATTTACTTTTAACAGTTAAGAATATAATTTAGCCAAAGGTTAGATAGAGCTTTTCACCCCACAAGAGCTTATACAAACTTCACAAGACACAGCCACTACATTTGYTGACATACCATTCTTGGGACTGCAGATTGCTGCTTGATATGGAGTGGGAAGTCCCTGTCTTACACTTCCCTTTTACATTCCTCTTGGAGGGTTAATTGCTCTGTGCTACAAAATAAGCTAATCCTTCTCATCTTTATGTAGGCTGGGCAAAGTCAAAACAAATTAAGTAATAAATTTGTTCGAAGGCCAGACAAAAATCTGGCCTTAAGTAAGCTTATAGAGCTAAGCTTCAGAGACTGCTATAAGCTAGGTAACAGCCATTTCCTTTAAAAATTCAAATAGGGTTTAGGATGGGGGGGGGGGGGAATGCATTGGTCTCTAAAGAAAATATCAAAGTCAAACGTATGCAGTAACAAGGAAAATAGTGAAATCACGTTAGTAGATGATATTCGTCCTACTACAGAAAAGTAATCCGACTGATAGAATGTGAACAAAGTGCTATATTTTGTTGATATTTGAATTTAATACAGGAATTTCTAAAATTCCTGTTTTCTTCAAAGCATTAATATCAGTTTCAAAGGAAAAGAAAAGATCAGATTGCTGTATCAGGTACATGCAGTGACACAAGTTAAAACCAATAAACAGAAAGTAAAGGCAGACCTTTATGTCACCTTATTTCCCCAAATCATTGCCACATTAAATGCATTAACACTTGTAGAGTACTCAAATACTGTGCTGAAGACACAAGCTGGTAACCAGTAAATCTGCATTCAGCTCAATGTTTTCCTGGAGTCTATTATAAATATAATCCAGATCCATTTATTGAATAATTAGAATGAAGAACAAGAAGTGAATGCTCATTCACAGAGTAGCCCTTCAGGGGACAACCCTCCTAACCCCCTCAAAGGGGCTGTGAAGTGTTTGTTCTCCTATTGTTTGCATCTTGGGAGATGTGCAAGAGATTATAAAGACAGTTTATCCACTGTGAGCTGCACACTGTTGCAACTTGCCTAGTTTCCCCACCATCCACAGAGTCAAAATTCCAAACTTCACAGGATAGCTCATAACATCTAATTGTCTCTTGACTCCCTTCCTGGTCAGGTCAGACTTTAAGAAGTTTCTTTAATGTGCGTCAAGCAAAGATAGCATCTTTTCTGGGAAAAGCAAAAGGCTGGAGCTTGTCACGAACAAGGAGTATTCATGGGTCACAGGCAGAGGAAAGCCACAGCACTGAAGTGGCATTGAGTATGATTCTATAAATCTTTATGAGGAGCAAATACTTGCAGGCTACATCTGTATTAGTAGACTAAAAGGGTGAAAGAATAGTCCCCTGTCAGTCTAAATCAAGAGGACTGTGGTCTGAGAGACTGCTAGCTGGCACATCTGCTACTTCTCAGGCTAGGGACCATTTCAGGTAGGCAGACTRGATGCAGATACTCTGTTCTGGGGGAAATACAAGCTAAGCTATACTAAGGCAAACTGAGCTGTGCCAGTTGGCCTCAGGCAGGTGAGCAGACCTTGGTTCAGTACCTTTTATTTATTTAATATAGATGTTGCTCAAGTCTGTGCCAAGTGACACATTCTCCAGCTGAAGCACAGCACAGTTCTCCTTTACCATATGATCTGATGCCTAACAGAAGTGCATGAGATATACCACTGCTTTCAGAACAGCCAAGTGTAGGGGCCGGTTGCACAGGTGTATTCTTGACACGCAAGAACAGACTGGTGTGCGAGCACTAGAAGCAGCAAGATGTTTGGTAGCTGCTGGAATCGAGGGGTCCCCATGCCTTCTGACTGACAAATAAGCAGGACTGAAGAGACTGTAAGCCCATTCCTGCTCTTTATTAGCTACTATTTCTGCTATTTAAGGCCTTCTTTCTGTTTCCAATGTAATGGTACCTTACCATCTCCTCTCTTATTCAGGGTTAAAACAAGATTCCTTACAAATCCTTACACTAAATCCCTTAAAGATATTGAGACTAAACATTTACTTTTATAAGTAGATGTTGCTTCAGTGGTATGGCTTGTGCCACATTAGATAAGTTAACATCTTCAGTTTTCCATTAACAACAGTTTTAGAATACTTTGCACAGTATCTCATGAATAATTTTCCAGTGTAGAAACATGTGATGTGTGCTGTGATTGCTGACCAGTAGAGGGAGATGCGATACTGTAATCAAATAAAAAAAATCCATCGGCAGAATCTTTCAAAGGATGCCATTAGAACACAAACCAGCTCAATTTCTTCTTCTTCTTCCATTGATTGCTACTAGCTTATACTAAGGGAGGCAAAAAGTGAGCCCTTCTATATTCTGGTTTAGCTCTAGCATTATTAAAAACCTGAATTCAAATCTTTGGAGAACTTTTTCAAGGCACCAGGCTTTTTTATAGAATCATAGAATAGTTTGGGTTGGAAGGGACCTTTAAAGGTCATCTAGTCCAACCCCCCCTACTGTAGGCAGGGACATCTTCAGCTAGATCAGGTTGCTCAGAGCCCCGTCCAGCCTGACCTTGAATGTTTCCAGGGATGGGGCATCTACCACCTCTCTGGGCAACCTGTGACAGTCTTTCACCACCCTCATTGTAAAAAATTTCTTCCTTATATCTAGTCTAAATCTACCCTCTTTTCATTTAAAACCCTTACCCGTTGTCCTGTCACAACAGGCCCTGCTAAAAAGTTTGTCCCCATCTTTCTTATAAGCCCCCTTTAAGTACTGAAAGGCTACAATAAGGTCTCTCGGAAGCCTTCTCTTCTCCAGGCTGGATAACCCCAACCCTCTCAGCCTTTCTTCATAGGAGAGGTGTTCCATCCCCCTGATCATTTTTGTGGCCCTCCTCTGGACCCGCTCCAACAGGTCCATGTCTGTCTTGTGCTGAGGGCTCCAGAGCTGGACGCAGTACTGCAGGGGGGTGGTCTCACCAGAGCGGAGCAGAGGGGCAGAATCACCTCCCTCGACCTGCTGGCCAGGCTGCTTTTGATGCAGCCTAGGATAAGGCTGGCCTTCTGGGCTTTGTTTGTTTTTTAAATCAGGAGAAACATTGATTTGGGTAGGGGTGAAATAGATCCAGGAAAGACAAATATCTGCAAAATCCTCTCAGTTTGAGAAGATTCGTGGACACTCAATGTTTCAAAGCTGCGTACTACATTTTCAAAATAAGAAATTTTGAAAGTCCTGAGGTACTGGAAAATAAGTAATGTATATATTAAAAATTAAAACACAAAGAACATTTTAGAAGTTTTTGTTTGACTACCCTTATTAGGTACATTCTCCACCATGTACTTATTTAGCTGTTTGTTTGTTTGTGTTTTTTTGTTTTTTTGTTTTTTTAAAAAGCTATTCTATTTTTGTTCCAGACACATGTATGTACCAGCCACACTGATCAACCTGAAGAACTATAATGTGTTTTGAAGATACTGAAGGTGGAACATTAATACAAGGTGCTAGGTAAAGAACTACAAAGGGAAATACTGAAGAGAAGTATTTAGAAGATGTCCTACCAGTGTAGCCCAGGATGAGCATTCAGTTCAACCTGTTTAATATTTTCTTAAACAAGCCTGTAATTTACTAGTTTTGCGAAACCTGCGAAGTTGGAAGACAGTGCCAGTGCTGGAAGAGGACTACCAATACTTACGATAATACCATGACTTTATAAAAGAGTAATGCAACTGGGATTAAATGTAATGGTGCAAAGTACAAAAAATGCAGTTTGGAGAAAAAAAACCTCCTCGTCAGTAATCCAGGTTCAAGATATGGTTCACATTTGTCATATACTAGAGTCTGAACGAATAACTACAGACTCCCCTTCTACCTCCACTGCTTTCAAATACCTGGAGAAGCAGACTGAGAATATGACCCCATGATCATAGATCAAGGCATGCCTTGTTCTTCTCCAGTTGTAATCCATGACCATCATTAGGGATCCCAAATAAGACAGAGATTTTGGTGGAGTGTTGATGAAAGTTTTTCCATTACCATTAAGTTACCTGTTTTCCTTTATGGTGAAAATTGACAAGGTTCATTCACTCACACTCTGCTTCTCCAAGTATTACCTCACACTGGCTCACCAACTGGAGCTGAAACCCTAACTTCTTTACGTTAATAGCATTATCTCAACACAGATCCAGCAATGAACACTGGTATCTGGCATGATTTTATGCAATTCATCAAGAGATCTGGGGAATCCAAAAGGAATGGGTGGCCTGCCCCAATGGCCCCAAGATTAACTGGTTCATGGAATAAAGAAAACTCATCTTTCCAATTGCAACAGTGACTGAGCTCAAGCCTTTGACCCAGGTGACCACCGACAGCTGAGAACTCAACAGGTTGTGGGTCATGCCGACAAGCTGCAGGTACCAACTCCCAACAGATTATCTCACTGTGTGAGCATAAATACCCCTGGAATCAAAATGAAGCTAACAGTCTTTGAGAAGAGCTGAAAGAGGACAGTAAACACTACCATCCCACATTTGACCTTTCAGGTCAAAGGAATCTAAATTCTTTAGTCCAGAGTTGACAGTCATTCTCTCTTTTGGGCAGAACAAAGGAAAAACTGCAGAACTTTTTCCCTCTGAGACAGTGAAAAAGTCAACACAATCAACCTTCCAAAGAAGCAAGTTTCTGAGAGACAGAGAAAAAAAATCTCTGAAAAGGAATGTGGCAAAAAGTAATCATTAGTATTATACCTAAATGTAACAGATACTCTTCATTAGAGCCTACAGTGCTTGCACAATCAGAGTCCATGTGACTGGTGAAATGCAAGAGCAGATGCAGTTGAAAGACTATATCAAAACAGTCAAGAAGTGGAAGATACAAAGAAAATCAACAATGTGAACATTTAAACTCTGTAGGACTTATGTCTGCGTGCTTGAAAGCTCTTCCTTTAAGACTACAGGCTACCTTTTCCCATCTCTAATCACAGATCAGGTGATCTACACAGATCACAGATCACTACAAAATCCAGTGTCCAGTAAAGCACATGGAGGAACCCTAGGGAAATAAAAGTGACTGTTCCACTGATACCAAGGTGCTTATGGATAAGAAGTTTCCAGTAGAAGTCTGGCTTTCTGGCTAAAGGAGGAAATAATCTGATGAGACACTGGTGACCAACTGTCACATTCAGCGTTGCCTTCTTGGCGACCAGATCAGTTAGCAGCAGGAGGTCCTTTGGCACACGGGCAGAATCTTAACTACAGCCCTGCTCAAGTTTTAATATAATACTAGTCCTGGATAGGATACTTACCTTTAAGGACTCAGCCAAGGTATCAGAGGCAACACATTAAAGTCTCAGTGTGCTCAGAGTTTAAATTGAGTCAAGAGATGAAGGAAATGCCCTGAGTAGTGAGATTCATGGATAATCGAAGAAATCCAGTGCTGAAGTTACAAAGTTGCTTTTTTTTTGTACTGAGCAGTAACTGAAGCTCCAGTGCTTTTAGCYATGCTGCAGAACTCAAGAACGATGCTATTGGTCGTTGTACAAATAGATTAATACGTGTGCAGTGCTCTTGGATCCACCCCATTACTTTGCCTTGTTGTGCAATGTAGGCTTTCCACCTTTTAGATCATAGCACTCAATCTAGCATTATATATGATTATCTGATATACAAGATGGTTCTGTGAACGTTCTGGGACTAAGTATCTATTACACGGTTGCCTCCGACTGTGGAAAGCTGAAGTCTAACTGAGCAGTACATTCCAGGCCAAAATTACTTAATGGGCTTAGTTAAGCCACAATTGGAGCATCTTTAAAAGGAAAAACACACCGAAACAAACAACAACCAAAGCAAGCCAAAAAACGCCCATTGCAAAATCAAGGAAACAAAAAGAAAGCCACAGCTTTCTACCACACTGCAGAACAGATTAGTCTGTTTCTATAGCAGGCAGCTAATGCCTTCTTTTGGCAAACAAACTCTTCAGACAGAGCCAAGAGTCTAACAGATGATTTACTGATTAAAAGCAAAATGAGAAACTGAAAACAAAATTTTTTCTGGAGAATGCAATAATTTGCGTAATTAAGTTATCCATTTTAGTCCTAAATTGTCTTACCAATATAGTGGGAACAGGCTCAAAACACCTGGATACTCTTTAGCTATTGCACAGGGATCTTTACATAAAATGTCTTTATGTAAATTCTGATAGCCATGAAGAAGCCAATATAAGTTTGGGCTTGTCTGAAAATTTTTTAGTGATTCCAACTGCAAAACAAATTATATTCTCTCTTTCTGTTCTGCTAAGAAGTCTTCCACCAGCTCCTCCTCTAGTATAACATGAAAGATACAGTTGAAACAATATGGTTTTGTACAGTCAAAGCACAGCATTATGGGAGAATTTCTCTTCAAGAGATCAAATTTCATTTAACACTCAGGAAACACTCATTTAAAAAAATGAACKGCAAGCAAAGGCAGACTGAAAGGAGAATACTCACTTGTAGCGTAGTGTCGAAAACAACAAGCTTAGAGCTTGTTGGAACAATGTCATAACACTTGTGTGACCTCATGAATCGCACATAAATGTCACTTTCCGATTCTTCAAGTGCTGTAAGTAAAAACATTATGTTGTTTTATTTAAGAAACCTTAAAAAAAAGTAAAAAACATGCCAAATCAACTGAACACCACTGCAGAAGGACAACCCTAAAGCAAACCTCAAATTCACACTTTCAAATCTGGACAGACAGTCATAGTTTTGTACTTTGCATTTCAGACTCATCTTTCCTTTCAAATTAAATAGAACAAAGACAAAATGCATTGTTCTTCCTTGATGAGAAAGGACTTCTGTACTGAAGAGCTATATTTAAAAAATCGTGTTTTTTTAACAGCAAACTCTTGGAATATGCATCTGAACTCCAGTTATGTACAGAGGAAGCCAGTTTGAAACTTTAGTAGTGTCAGGCTTGCCTAACTCAAGCTCCTTAAATTAATATTTCTCCAATCTCATCTCTATCCAGTCCACTCTTCACATAGTAATTTTGTATTTTCTAAAGAGGCAGCAGGCAAGTTATGTAAACAGTTCCATTATCTTCAGGCTGCTTCACATACAGCATCACGAATCCAACACTTTATTTATAAAAACAGGATCCACTTGGCTGGAATGGTTTTAGTGTGGTATGTCTGCAGCAAGGACATGCAATCCAGTCCATATTAACTTAAATTTACTTCGCATTTGTCGGAGTTTAGAKGCATGTGTATACATTCTTCAGATCTGCTCAGGTATGTTAACTTTTTTTTTTTTTTAAAGCAGTTTGGCCCTCTATTCTTTACAGCAGGTGCCTACAACTTCGTAAAGGTTAACCTCTCCATCAGCTATGCACCCTTGAGACCCTGTAATAATGCACAGAAACTTGGTCATATGTTAAACTTTTGAAGAGTGGAGAAAAAAGAAAACAAACAGAAAAAAACCTTGAAATACCTACTGATCATTGAAGAACTTAGTATTAGGAAGCTAAAAAACTCAAAATCCTCGTTTTCTAGATTTGCTCAAAATCAATCATCTAGCACTGGACAAATTGTTTGTCACTTCCACAGAGTGGCTCAGCACAGCTTCTTTAGTCCAGTTGTACAGAATTAAAGCTGGACCACCCCTGAAACTGGCTACTCTAGGATACAGGCAGTCTCTCCTACGTACTAAGCAAGTCCTTCATCTCCAACTCTCATTACTCTTTTTTTTTAAAAAAAAAAAAAAAAGGCCTTTTCCCCACTGAAACACAAGCAACATGAAATAGAAGTTCCACAGGAATCCAGAAGGGAGAGTCCAACTGGGAGAAAGCAGAAGAAAAAAAGAAAATAACTTGTTGGATTTATGTTCCTATAAAGGTCAGGACCAGAAGTGAAAATAGCAGGAGCCAGGAAAAATTGATAAGAGAATAGGAAACCATGTGAGCAAACTGATAGGGAAAGCACTAGGCAGATGGACTCGGACAGTGCTGGTGGGAAGYAACCTTTATGAGATGATCCCAAAGGGGAACTGGTACTGACTTATCAAGGGCATGTATAGAAGAGGTTAAAAAGGGTAGTTTGGGACAGAGAAACCTTTATATAACTCCATAATATACTAACATCTTATCATCCTCTAAATTCTGCAATAGCATAAACAGCTACTGTCTGTAGGAAATGAATTTAATGACCCTGCGACTTGTTGGAGGCTTTTTGTTGGGTTTTTTGGTTTTGTTTTGTTGTTGTTTTTTTAAATACACAAACTAGAAGTGGGGAGGGGACAAGACACTGAGCATTAAAAACAATTTTATAAGAACGTTTAAATGACATACCAAGAACTCTGGTCTTTAGGAAGTTAAGGTTGCTTCTACAACCATAAATACAGTCCCTCTGTGCAGTATCAGTCTCCTTATTTACTTTAACCTCAACTTTTTCCATGGGACAGTACACAGAGAGAACTGCACTTGAAATGGTAAGTCAAATCACCAGTAACTAAGACAGGCTACTAACATGATCAGTAACCATTAGAGAGACACTGCACTGTCATGTCTTCCCCCAGCACTACAAAAACTACAACAGTCAGCCTTCAGAACAGGATGAAACTAATTTCTTCCAATTTTAGTCCCCTGCCTCTTTCATTAGACACATTCCAATTGCTTCAGCAAGCAAGACAGTGGTCCAACAGTTCTGAATACCCTGCAGACAAACCCAGAAACTACTACAAGCATATGCGGCCAGGGAAGTTACTATTCTAATTCTGAATCTGTACTTCCTATTGAGTCTGTAGCCTTAACAATGTGACTTTATGTACAATTAAACATACTACAGGTAGAAACAGGCATAGGAACACCTCAAATAATTGATAAGCTACAAAACAACCGAGTATTTTTAGCTGAAAAAAATTTACACTCTTAGCAGAGCACATCATTGCTCAATACAGTCTTGCCAAGTTACCAACAACTATGCAAATGTAATGTATCACAATAGCAAGCCCAGTTACTGTGAAGCAGGGACATGTTGCCAGATTTAATCAGGTAAGGCTGTTAACGGCAGCCACAGTTAAGAACTCTGTATTGACCAGCACAGGGAAGGTGTGCCTATAAACCCTCCTCTCACCATACACTCCCATTCTCCAAACACAATTTCAACTGGACCTCAACAATCCTCACCCACTTAGGATGCATGGGATTGGTGAGGTGCTATCTCACCCTACGTTGTCTTCCAACTCAGAGGAGGCACCACAAAGCAACTGCTTCCCAAACTGACACTGGAAAGTTACAATTAAAAATATTCAGAAGCATGAGATAGCTATCTGTGAGCACTGTTTAACACCCATATAAATAGCTAAGAAACTCCAGCAGGATCTGAACAAGGATCCAATTGTCTAGCTGGAACTGAGGTTTATTTCTACAGAGGATCCTTATACTATAAATAAGTATAATGCACCATTTTATTAGTTACTAACTAAACATGCAAAACATAAGCAGCACTGATTTAACTCATATGTCCTACATGACTTCGTCAAGTGCCTGTTGGAAAGTATATTTAAGACCTTCTAACACCTTCAACTACTTAGGATTACTAAGCAGATGCTGTAGCCTAATTCTTTGTACAGGTATTGTACGTGCATTATGTATATACAGCTGCTCAAAGGAGAAAAGGTCTCTCAAGCTGAAAGGCTCAGCACATCTCAGGGGTGCACTCACACCCATCTTTCTTGCACAGCACAAGTTGACAGGGCATAGTCGTCTTTTACAGTTCCTCTCACCTTCCAGAGGACAAACTTACTGCTTTTGGTTGTATCCGCTGTGCTGCAAATACCAATAATCAAATATAAATACCCTAATCRCCATTAAGATATTTCTACTTTATTACCTATTTATTTTCCAGTTCCAGTCTTACATGTTTTTTCCATAAATGCTCATCCTTTCTGGCTACTATGAAGCTTCTGCAGTCTCATCCAGTACCTGCAAAGCAGTACTCCTTCGGATGGACAAGAACAGATGCCTTTCAGCTTGACTTAAAATCTCACTCAGTCTCTTGCATGTCATCTCTGATGTGCATAGGAGATCATCCACTCAACATGCAGGAGCTATGAGTATATACTGGCCATTCTTTCACCATAAAGCCAGTAACATAGTCAGATGTTGATATGACAATGGTGTACTACATGAACAAGAGGTGACAAAAATCTCCGCTCCTGCTTGAGGAAGCGACTGAGGTATCCAAAGTTAGATTTGCACAAGAAGCCTCATTTGCAGAAGCCTCAGTTACACTAATTTAATGCTTAAGATGTCCTAAGCTGTGTCACACTGATGGGCCGCAGAGGAGAAGGACTACATGCTACAGCCCAACTTCTTAGATCAGGGACTTCCTAAGCGAGTCCTCCTCCTTGGAAGTTGAACTGGAGTCACAACTGTGCTAAACAGCATCTGTCCTTGACATTCCTGTCAATTGTATTCCTTTTCCTTTAGTCAGATACCCGATGTATGACTTTCTCATACTGCTTCTGCAACAATTCTTGCAAGGAGTGGGAAGATGGAAAGGCACTAGACGATTACAATTGCCCTGGCATGGCAAAGGCAGTTGCAGATAAGCCTTATGGAGTACATTTGCTGGATCTTAGCTTAGGTCTAGACCAAGCCTTAAGACACTGCCTCCAGACAAACCTCAGCTTTCTACAGCTCATGATCTGGAAGTTAGTTGGCTCACAGACAGAGCAGATTCCCAGCAGGAGGCATCTTAATCTAGAGCAGGATCAGGAGAGGAGAGAGTCCACTAATAAGTAGTTGTATGTGTATTTCCATGTGGGTGTTCAGTCATGAAAGCTTATTTCTTGAAGATTCATCTGAAAGTTATTTTGCAAGTGGACATTCTCCATGTGCACCCCCTCTCCCCAAGTCATAGGTGAAGGCAAAAAAATCCAAATCCCCAGTGCTGTTTTTTGCAATTTTTAACAGACCACAAACAGAAGTCACCTGAAAGGTTACAAGATTTTTTGACAGTTTAACACGTGAAGTTGAGAGCCTCATCACACAGCCTTTTACAGAGTAAATTCTCTCTCTGCGTCGGCATTTTATTTATTCCTACAGGCAGAGATCCTTTAAAGAGTGGAAGATCAATCTGTTTGTATTTCTGCCACTCTACTCCCCAATCTTATTCACTTAAGACCAAATGATTTTTACTCCCTTCCTTTCTCCCACCTTTCACTGTAACATAAGACATGCTTTAACTTTTTATTTCAGGCAGTAAATATTATTTACAAAAACATCACAGATTTTTTTTTTTTTAACAGATTAACTATTCAGCAATACTGACTCAGAGATTGCATTGGGACTTGGTACTAAGTATAACTGTCTATTTAGAGAGCTCTAAGGTAGAMCTATCATCTGAATACTCCTCATAAATGAAAAGGAAACTTCTGCAGCATTACTGAAGCCATTTCCTCAGAGATCTACTCAACAGATACCTTCAGTTCCACTCATACCTTTGCCACCATGCAGGGCGCTTTTCTACTGTGGCTTCCCTCAGAATTTCAAGGCATCCAAAAGAAGAAAAAGAAGAGAAAAAAAGAAGCGCCTGCAGATGGAGAACAGGAACATGCAGTAACACATATGGTCAACACATATTGAAAAGCTTCCAAATACTGCGACATAAAAGCCTATAGAAAGTTCCTCAGAAGTGTTTACTGCAAACCACAGGCTGTATTTCTGTGCTATATTCACACCGGACTGGCCCACCAACAAGATCCTGGACTATAAGTGCTTCCTAATTTCAACAATACAGAATCATGACCTTTCCTATTATATTTKATATTATAGCTATATTATGCTCTTTGTATTTCTGCACTGGTATCCAGTCACATTTCAAGTTTAGTCTGTGGTTCCAGGAGCATTTGAAAGGAAGACAGAGGGTTCTACAGAGACTGTTTTCTCTCATCTGCTTTAAAGAGTTAATTCCACCACAGACCACAACCATGCCACTGCAGCTCTCTATAGCACCCCTGCCCTTGGTGGTTAGATCGAGAGCTGGTAACTCTAGTAATTCTCAAGAATTTGAAGAACACAAAGAACCCTTCTTATGGACTKAAACAACTGTTTGTATAACTGACATTTCTAAGCTTACTATGAAGTTAACTACCAAATTTTAAAAGCCCTTTAAAAAGCAGGGGAAAAAACAGCCGATACGTGTATGTAAAAAATATACTCAGCTAACTGTCTAGCTAGGTGAACAACTTAGAGGAAGATGGAAACCATATATATAAACAGTAATTCCACCATCCCCCCTGATTTTTAATCAGAATTAGTCTGGGAAACTGTGCAACTTTAAAAGCTTAGAGTTTTCTTACAGCAGCAGGAGCTAAGCACTCCCAGCACCCAACACTACTCTTCAGCTTGACTTCTATTAGCATAACCATCTCACTTCGGCCAGTTCAGATGGTGGATAAAAGGAAATGGGGAAGGGAGTAGAAATGTACTTTTGTGATATTCTCATGTGTACTAAATAACCTAGTTACTGGGAAAAAAATAATTTTCTTTTCAGTTGCTGCATACATACATATCTGTACTTTAGGTTACTCCAAGTCACACTCCTATTTTTAAAAAGTCAAGTAATATATTGAGTATCACATTTCAGATGCTAGAGATTTAAAATATTAGAGAAAAAACATATTTTTCATCCCAACGTTTACTACAGAACTGATCCAACAGCAATACATTAGGTGAAGTTTACTGGTATAATTATACTGATAAACTTTACCAAAAGAGGTGTTATACCAACAAAAGTACTCTATACTATTCTCTCTTATATCAGTTAATCAAGGAAAATAATTAAGTCTTTTGTTAACATAGAAATAAAAAAAAACAACTTAGAGAAACACATATCATCACAGTGAAAACAGRAATTGGAGAGCTGTTCATGTACATCTGGCTTAAGCCRCAATTTAAAAGAGAAATTTTTCACATCCCTAGYCAACACTCCTTTGTCAGCAAATACAGAATAACTCTACCTTTTTAAAGGCCAGTTCTAAAGATGTGGCTCCACAGCAGCATAAGCAGCAGCACAGCATAGTAGCAGCAGCTGCTGATCCCTTTGCACTGGCTGCATGGTTCCATTCCCTCCCTCACACTGCTTCTGGATTTATACTAAACTGTTCCACAAGCTGGCTGGAAAAGCTGAATTTGTTACAAGTTATCGGCTTCCTGATAGTGCCAGCTTGAGGTCTGTTCAGCTCCCATATCTAGCCATGTGGCAAGCAGATTATTTGTGCCCTTTCCTTACACTAGAAGCTATACAGTACAAGGACACCATCCTTGCTGTGGCAGCTAGCCATTAGATCAGCTTAGCTATGTCAAATGGTGCCAGAAGACACCAGGGTGACTAATCCCTTAAATAAGCCAGTGCGAGTTACCCCCTCTCCCTACTGTTATAGGTAACCCTTGGCAGAGTATACAATGGGTAAAAGATGTCATTAACCTTGTAAATTGTTCTTCTGCCTGCATTTTTATCTGAAAGTTGTCACCAAAACTGGCTATAAAGTTTCTGTTCACCCCCAGTCCGAACTTACTGAATGAGTTCCTTAATATCCTTGAAAACCTCTCCCACAACTTTCACGATGCAGGAGATGGTAGTAGTTCTAGTGTAAGTCATTAACACAACATCTCTAATAGGTCTGAAAAAACATCCAGAATGGATATAGTTAATCCACTYCAAGAGCAACGGTGACACAAGAACCACAAACTATTCCTCAGATGTCTCTACAAGGTTACCAACAGCACCCAAAACATGACTTTTAAGGGAAATGGAGGCATCTGAATTAAGAAGTGGGCTTTCAAGAACAACGTTCCAGGAATCAAATGTTCAGGTAGGATTTTATCAGCATCCCTCAGCTAAAGGACAGACAGGAACAGATTCTGAAAAGGAATCCAGTACTACGCTGTGTACAGCATGTTGCTGTGATCGTGAGCAACAGCTTTACTTTAACCTACCTTCTACAAGAGAAATGTGACTARTTTGTTAAGACTCAGATAGGTTTGAATGATACACAGACAAATTAAAATGTACATGTTATATCCTGTGAAAAGCATGGGGACTGAGGGACTGGGAGATAAGAACAAGAAACTATAATTTTGTCCCAAAATAATGCAGTTACAGGGCATGACTTTTCAGTCTGCTGAGCTGTCTGCTAAAGAGCCAAGAACACTAAAAACAGTAGACAAGAAACAAGGTAGCAGAAGCTGAATCAATGTCAGTCTTGGTAGGAGAAGAATACTAACATAGTTTAAGAAGGGCAAGTGCAGAAAAAAGAAGTGAWGTTGTACTGTATCATTTGATTTCTGTTTATTCAAGAGGAAACTTTTCTCAGAAAAAAAAAATACCCCACCAAAATAACCACCCATGTAATCAGTCACAGGATAAGACTGAGTGGTAAAAAAAGCTGGAAAAAGTGGGAAGAGAGAGTTACAAGGATGCCTACTTTAAGTGGCAGGAGATAAATCATCATTAAGTTTTTAGAACATCCTCAGCACAACTTTGTTGCAGAAATGGCAACCAAGGCTAGCAAAGGACTACTTCCAATTTTAGAGGGGAAAAAAACAAACAGGTTTAAAGTCTAATATATAGGAAGTAATATRATGACAGTTAGAGGAGTTGACTATTCCATCACAAGCTGAAAGGATTTCAAATGCAASGAACCAAAAAGAGATGATGTAGTGACAGAGACAAGATTTTTTTTTTCTTTCTGGAAGATGCAAAGAGTTTTAAAATATCCTGGCAGACCACACATTAAAGTTACACAGTAGCATTATTCATGCAGCCACAGGCTATATGATAGGGATATTGCAGATTGCACATTTCCCACCCCGATCTAAAGGAATGCATGAACTGGCAGCTAAAGGAAGATCATAGTAAGTTTACAGATGTAAGATACTCTGATAGAAAGAAGTGATAGGAAGTGTATCTAGAGATCAGTATCAGAAGCTTCAGTGATCCAAGATTAATTCAATTGCATATTACAGCATAAATATATGATGTGACAGGAAGAATAGGATTTTAAAAAGAAGCGTGAGCACACAGGGACACCATTAGAGTAAGTAAGCTCTACCCTGCTAACTGTATCTCATCCTACAAATAGGAAGAGGGTCTAGAGGTACACAAAATAGGAGGGGAGAATAGGTACATTAACAAGTAAATAAAAATTAATAGAGAAGTAAGTGCACACTGTCTTGTTGCTCGAGTCTTCAGAAAAAGGTTAATAATTTCTAATAATAGTGACAAGCTAAAAGAAGCCATAACAAATCTTAAAACATTTCAGTGCAAGAATTATATTTATAATTGCTTAAGACACTTTTGAACACAACATTCAGGATTGCTTGCATCGACACCTTTTTTTTTGCTCACGTTTTAGTRTATCTTGAATTCTAGAGTTTGTGCAACTATTCAGTCACTTTAGATCATTAAGTTAATGAGATGTTTTCTCCCCTTGTTACAAGGAGTTGCTTGATGCAGAGACAGCAGGTTATTACATGTGTAAACAGAAGTGACTCTAGTTAAAAACAACCATTCCTGACCTCTGCAAGGTCATGAAGGAGAAGATACAGTACCAGACAAAAGGAGAGCCAAACAAATTCAAAACCAGGCAGAATTCTTAGGTATGTATTGAAGCAAGTTATTAAAACCAGTGTATTTGTAAGCACCTACAAAAGAAGCTCATCAAAAGCAAAGAAGAAAGCCAATATGGTTGTGTCAAGAACAGTTCAGTCTAATCAGTTTTTACTCAGGATAAAATGATCAATTGGATGAAAAAAAGAGGGCGGACACAAAATAAAATAAAATAAAAAAAAGTCACAGTACACTTGGGACACTGATTTCAAAGCAAGCTTGGATACTACAACATGTGGAAAAAAATATGGTAGAATCACCACAAGGTAGCTGCATAACAAGCAATCCCAGCTGCAGCAAAACTAGTAAGATGTCTTTTTCTTTTTTTTTTCAGTGGGTTTGCAAGACTGGATGACAACTGTGTGTTTTTAAGAAGATACGAACTCCAGTTCAAACTATTCTCAAAGTTGCAACATTTGCAAGGTCCATCTTATGCGAATCAGCTAGTGCAGAATGGCATGCAAGTTCATGCTACGTCTTTAACTTTCTACAAGCCACTCTGGAAGAGCTTTTACTAGTAGCTTGATATTTCACCGGGAAAACATTGCAAGAGAGTCTCAGAGGATCAGGGCTTCATTTTATTCAGCATTTTCCTTAGTGGTCTTCAAAACAGAAATAGAACATGCTTCAAAGAGTTTGCAGTAAGAGTTAGAAATGGTTGCAAGACTTTAAACCTCACAATATCTTCAAACTGAATTCATAAGCAGTTTGGAGTTAATATGATCTTTCAGAGAATACCAGAATCTGAAAGGAACACTCAGTTGGGTGAGTGCAAATTAGGGGAGTGACTAAGTATCACTACTATTGAGAAAGAACTACCCTGTTATTAATTTCATTTGCTATAGCAGAAATAGGGAAGAAAAGGCACAGTTTGCTTAAACAAAATAACAAGCAAACAAAAAAAATCACCTCAGCTGTTAGAGAGCTATTAATGCATTCCAGAAGCTGGTTAGACAGAACAGAGCAACCTTAGGACATTGTACAGTCTCTTTCCTTAAAGGTCCTAAACATGGAATGAGACAATTGTCCGCAACTGCATAAGCACATCCTGCTTTAGTGAAGAACAAAAAAAGGTTATCAGTTCCTGAGAATACTTCAAAAGATCCACTTTTCTGGTTTTGAGGCTTAAATATCTCCACTTCTTTAAACTTCAGTAGTAGCTAAGACTTCTAAGAGAAAACTAATACAAATAGTTCCCTGAAACAATGAAAGATTCAGATTGTGTTTCAATCTTCCCTRTATTCATAGCACACTTTAAAATCCTGCACTGAATTTTTTCTCATTTTTGGAGTTAGTAAGTCTTGGTAAATGGACTGAGAAGTTAACACTTYTTTTTTTTACTGTAGCTCTCCACTGGCAGTGTGGATAAGCAAATGATTATGTGAGATTTCAGGCAGACAAAAAAGGTGATGAGCCGCCTAAGAAAGTTCACATTCCAGAGCTAATCATAGTAACTCTGAAGTTTCTTGTCCAGGCAGGCACGCAAACTTATTTGTTTACAAGCAAGAGTTGCCTTGTTTAGGGACTAACTGGTAAACAGTATCAGAAGTCCAACTGAATACTTTTGAAACAGCCCACTATCACTTCAATCAACTTTTGGTCAAAGATTTGTACTTTGAGGAAAGCTACATCACCGTGGCTTTGTGAATAAAGGTAGCAACTTCAGCCTGCAACCTAATAATGCTTCTAAGACTTTCACCACAATAAAGAATAAGTTGACCTGAAGAATTTTCTAAAACATGTTCAAGATCTTCCTTTAACAACAAGCACTATGATTTTTCCCTAAGCATCCCAAACAAAGATCTAATTTAAGATGTCGCCTGTCTGGAATGCAGGCATGCTCTTCAMGATTGCAAGACGCAGGCCACAAAACACAAGAAACTAAAAATGGTATTAAGCCTCTGAATATTAATATCAGCAACCATACACTGGACAGTTGAATTCACAGAAGGTTTAAGGTATGCAATTAATGAAAGAATAAACCAGCCTGTATCCTTAGTATCTATAATGGAAGATTGGTAAGCAATTTGAACTTTTGCTATTTCTTTAAAGCAAGCGTAAGTCCTACTACATACACAGTTTGCACACACTTTACAAAAGAGATAGCCATTTAAGTCTTTTAGGAATCAGTTTAAGATCAAACCTAAACAAGCGGCTTAACCACRTATTATTTACAAGACAAACATTTGCAGAATGAGTACACAGCATCTTCACAAGCCACAGTTGTATCCTTACTGAACCAGGCAAGTATGTAATCTTTAGGAGGTCTTCCACTGAAGACTAACAATCTAAACTCAAAGCATCATTTATATAATGCTTTAAGGAAGAAATAAATTTTTAGGCTTAAGTCTTAAGGACTTTGGACTATGTTTGCTGGAGAAACAGTTTTGTCAGGTCTAATAAACTGTTGGTCTCAAATCCTGAATGACTACTTACAATATCTTAACTTGAAGCTTTTAATAATTCAGTATTTACATTTTCATTTCTCTCTAGTCTCCCCTTACACATTTCTTCTCTTTCCCTCCCTATGCATGTCAACATTTTCTAAATAGCTATTAGTGCTATTTCTTATTAGAATTTATGAATCTGTATGCACACTTTAATAGCTTATGAAGTGTTCTGTTTCAATATACCACTTAAGAGTTTTACCTAATGGCAGGGGTAGCTTGAAGCTATACAGAAAAAGAATTAGCAGTTTCCTAACTAAAGTAGGTGAGATCCAACACACGTTCAATACAGTATATTTGGATACAGTTTTCTGGAACCTAGTTTAGAAGTTCTATTGATCCATTCTCTATATCACAGATAAACTGCAACGTCACCCAAAGTTGACCTTCCTCTGATGATGTCCTCGTATGATGTCCATGCGGGGCACTGTTGATTTTTTTGGTTGGTCTGGTTTTTTTGGTGGTGGTTTTTTTGGGGGTTTTTTTTGGTTTTTTGTTTTTTTTGTGTGTGGTTTTTTTTTGGTTGGTTGGTTGTGGTTTTTTTGGTTTGTTTG
>JASVER010000021.1:6052564-6079121 GCA_030449065.1 Oceanodroma leucorhoa | reverse complement strand
GAAATGCTAGGGATTTCAAGCGAAACTATGGCAGGAGAAATACATGCAACTGCTTGTGCAGGGCAAAGCAGAGCAAAGCATTCACCTTCTGCACCATGGCATTCAGAGTCTTCTATTAAAGGCAACCACACAATCCCTTTCACTGAGTGATCCCACTCCATCCTGAAGTGGTTCGAAGCATTAGAAGTCTATCCTACAACCTCACTCCTATACTGGAAATTAGAATACTATTTCAAAGCTTATACGGAAGAGTTTATATCCATTTGTTCTTGCGCCAATGTTGATCTTCGGTTAATTTTCCTCCTTGGTGTTGACCCTCTTCCCATCCCTTACAGGATGTTTTCATATATACAGTGTTATCACGTCCCGTCTTGGCTTTCCTTTTACTAAGYTAAATGAGCAAAGCCTTTTAGTTTTCTCCTTTAATGCAATTTCTATATTCCTGGTCTCATGAATGGCCCTTTTCTATGCCTATCCCAGTTTGCTCCCTTCTCCAGCACCTCAGGTATCTTCTTCCTCTGTGTCTTTGTGTCAGTAGAAATTCATCAAACAAAATAAGCAGTAGAAAAGAGTGCCACAGTGTAAGGGGACAGTAGAAAAAAAAAGTTTGATTCTGTTTCTTAAAATGGCCAGTGTCAGAACTAAATACTCAGCCACAATACACAGAGAAAAGCAAAATAATATTGTCAAAAAAAATATGAAAAACACACCCTAAAAAAAAGGAAAAAAAAAATTTCACATCACAAATAAAACCACTGATCCACAGCATATGAAAACTGCTTTTAGACAAAACGTAGGAGTGCCATTTAACTTCTGCCACAGTCAAAATTGGCAAATTCACCAAACTGGTTCACATAAAACAGCAAACTCCATATACAATTCAGCAGAGGAGGAAAGAATCTAAAAACAATTTAGATTTATTCAAATCATATTTGAAAGCTACCTTAAAGATATCCACATCACATTCAAAAACCTCTTAGATGTGGTTCACTCTTAGAAGAATAGGGTTTTTTAAGCTTTCCAAAGCTCCATCTAGATGCCAAGCTGGACACCTAAAAGTCAAATTCAACTTTGCTCTAACATAGCTCTGCTTCTATTTGTATTAAGCTGCTTTGGCTATATGTTAATCCTAACCATTGGTGCAACCCTTCCATATAAGAATTTTCCCCTAAACTCCCAAATTTTCCTTTTGTCAGTCTTCTCTACATGTAGAGGAGCCACAGTAAAGCCCACCACAACATGCATCCAAAGGAAAACAGTCTCAGTATGGAGAGGTACATTTAGTTTCAAGATGCAAGAACTGTTATGAAAAACAGTACCATCAACTCCTGTACTTATTTTGGAAATGCTACATTCCTTAAGATATTTTGGACTTATCTACTTCCCCCCAAACCCACGCAATGCTAGTATAGTTGTAAATTTTGGAACTCAGAATATTCGAATCAATAAAGTAACTGCAGACAGCTTAAGAGCTACCCAAAGAGCAAGTTCCTAACAAAAAGCAGTGCTGATGTAAGTGACCTGACTTAAAGAAAGGCTCCACAGACAAAGCCCTGYGATCACCCACCCTCGAGTTATCGAAAACACAGTACACATTACAAAAAGTCCTATCTTAAAGGACAGTCACRTCTGTTGCAGATGATTAGTAAGCAGAAACATTTCTCATAATTGTTTAGCAACAGCTAGATTGAGCCAACTTATGCAAATATTCCGCCATCATTCTTGTCACATTGGCATTACTTCAGTTTAAAGCAAGTCACCTTCATTTAGTACTCAGTCATGCCCCAAGGCACTAAGTTTTCCAAGAGCACTGACTTGACCACAACAGCCAAATTTAACAGTTGAGGTTATCAAACTACCAAGACTATAATACTGTTTCAGCTATACTGTCCTCCCTGTATATGCAGGGCATTGGAGAGGTCTATCAGATAGAACATTGCAGACCACCACCTACGAAGTTTCTTGAGGAAAGGACTCTATAGCTACCCTACTCAATCCTGGTAATGCTCAGCAAGGCAGTCACAAACAAGTAACAGCATTTTGTMGTCATCTATAAGGCAACACTGATACTGTCACATCTTCCACGTCTATCATTACTCAAGCATGCAATGCTGTAAACTCAATACCTCTAAATCAGGGGGTTCTCAGGACACTTGGAAGTTGAGTTGATATTGTCCAAAGCCTTTGTCATTATATCAAGCAGCTGTTTACCAACCATGATAGCCCACTATAAAACCAAACRGCTTCTGGATCAAGGAAGTTCTGCATGGAAGTTATTAGCAGAGCTGACATTGCCCCTCATCTAATGCAGATGAAAGTGATAGCACTAGCAAGAGTGGCTAGTAAAGGTTATTGTAAAACAGTACTTCACATAGGCCACCAGATACTAACATATATACATACACACGAAGAAGTAATGTCTTTGAAGCGTAGGAGAATACCAGGTTGTCTTAATATTCCTCACAGAGAGCTGCTGGCCAATAAAGGCTTTCACTTGGAAGGTAATGTTTGCAAATCATACAGGTGCAACACTACCTGGACATAATCAGCCCCAATACTTCCCATAAAACTGTTTTCAGTTCCTTGCAGCTTTGCTAAAGCAACTACATAGACTCATTGCCATAGTAGGCATTTTTCCATAGTCTTTTTTCTAGGAAGTCTCAGCCAGAATGATTTCACTGTTTCCAAGAACAAGTTAGGGAAAATAAGTGTTTTGACCACATTAAAATTTTATAAAAGTTTTTCCATCAGGAAGCTCCTGCATCCCCCAAGACCCAAAGCAGAGAGTTTTAGAGCACRCCCCGTGTAACAGGGCTGTATCTTTTGCTGTACTAAAATGTTACTTCCCAGATTGGTAAGACTTAAAAAGTTTTGTTTCCTGAGAAAGACTGCATGCTTTAGCTGCTATGAACTGGTTATTTCCTAGTCAAGACAGAGTAGGGCTTTCCTCATTGTAAGACTAAATACCATGTTAAGAATAAGAGAGTTGTATCTTACGTAGGAGCAGGAAAACAGTTATGACTGCTTGGAGATAGTGAGCACTGGGCTGACAAGAAGAACGAAGTGCAATGCTTGCACAAGGTAAAGTCGCGTGTGTGGATTGTGGGAACAGTCTTCACCTAAGACAATAAAACTCCCAATAGCTTCTTTTGCACTGSTCGATTAAAGTTTTATACTTTCGATTACCTATCATTTTAGACATAATTTTCATCTTTCAACTTTGAAGATGGACATTTCCAGGGAAAAAAGAAAACAAAACACTATGATGTTACTATAYAGCAAACTGGCAAAGGACACGAGGTTGCCTAGGACAGCCAGACACTTGATCATAATTTCTTGCAGAAACTAATAAAGCTGAACATTTGAATACTCCGGATATGTTATTCTTTAACAATTCTGGAAAGTACATCACAGGAAAGCCCATCATCCCGTTGATATTCTTTGTTGCAAAATGACAGAAAAATGTAAGTTGAATCAATTCAGTGGAATAAATGGTTGTCTATAGTTTCAGATGCAAGTGTTCAGTACTACTTCAGATCAGATAGCCTGGACAAAAAGCACTAAGATTTTTTTAGAATCTGCTATTRTGCCTCTTATATCACACCACAAAGTAACTCTAAAGCAGGAAGAGAAAGTAATCCCAAACTCTAAAACTATATGAAGTCCATTAATACCAACTATCATCTCTGCTTAATAGTTTTTTCCTATGTCCACTTCGGATTCTAATCTGCTGTGGAAAACTTCATGTAAAACATCTCCTATCACTATCACCATGTACCCTGATATCTCAAAGCACATCATGTGGGCAAAATGCCGTTTCTGTACTCCAGAGAGCATCAGCTTTAAWAATTGCATAATGAATGTTTATTAGAAATTAATTACAGTTGCAAAAGAATGCCTTAATTTTACTATCTCCTAACCTGAGCACTTGATCCTTCAGTCTTAAGACTCAAACAAAATCTAGTATGCACATTAACATGCATTCTGTTACAAGCTKCTTTTAACTATTTTTGGCCCCAAAGTGACATCTGTTCTCATACCTTGATTCAGATATTCARTTGACAGCGGGAGGCTGGCAGACAGGAAGAGCTCAATAAGAAACTACTTTTAATAAGAAACAATAAGAAAACCTGCAGAGCAGGGAAGGAATGACCCCAGACACAACAATTAGTTAGGAGGAGATGCAATTACTGGTGAAAGTCCATTTCAGGAGACAGCCAGAAAAGAGCACGTGACAGAAGAGATGGATGATACAGGAAGAGTGAGATGAAGGCCAGAGCATTACTAGGAGAGATTCCACTCTAATGCAAACTGTTTATCAAATAACTGTCTAAATGGTGCTTTGTCCAACAGTCCAGAGAAGTAGAGCATTCAAGAGCGAGCGCATCAGTCCCATGACGCTGATGCTACAATTGCTGCATGCACTTTGCAGAATTCTTTTTTCCAGACTAGGAACTGAGCACAGACACAGGAGAATCCTGCAATTAACTTAACTCTGTCTGCAGAAAATACCTTGGAGAGACACCCTGAGTTAGCAGATGCTACAGAGTAGTAGTTAATTCTGCTTTCAGTAGCTCCTACTTTATTACTCAAGCTGAGCAAATGGAAGAGACTAACATGGATGAGAGCCAACATTGCAACAAAACTAGTTTCCAAAATAACATGCTAAAACTATACCAATTAAATCAATACAATTGACAGGCATGCATTTGCTACTCTAATCCAGTTTCTCCTCTCATAGCACAGGTAGCTGTTGGAACGCAACCATTTCTGGAATTCCAGCTTAACAAATTAAAGCTAATAAGTGTAAATTGTTAACTGAAGTCCTTTTTCATATTACATCTTCAGAATAATTTCTCCTTGTTCTTTTCCAAGCTCATCATATCCTCCATAAAATAAAACCCAGAACTACTCCTGACATTGATCAGAAGTAAAAACAACCTTAATATAGAAACATGATTGCACAAACACTACAGCTGAACAAGCAAACCCATAATATGTATGAAGACAACCATTTTTTTGATCATTTATACATTCATGAAAGGTCTCTCAGCACTAATCTATTTCAGGCTACAATAAGAAACTCCACACCCATCAACATGTAGCTTTCATACTTCAGGAGACGTAGGTAGGTCATTCCCATCCAAGGAATACCGAGCAGGATGAATTCAGAATATTTTACTCTAGAGCATCCTTCAGTTAAAAAGAGACTCTGGACTTCTTGCATGAGAGTTTTTACTTTCTTGCTCTGATTGCTGTTAGGAAAAAGGTCCTTTAGGGAGTCCTAATTAAAATAAATATCCACTGGCCTACCCAGTCCTTCTCCTCTGTGCACACAACCAGCCTACAGCCTGTCCTATTTCAGCTGTAGTGCAGTTGATGCTGTTTAACAGCATTTCACTAAGATTTGCTCTTATACATCACACGAGCAGTATCATTAAGCCAATGCTAGACAGAACTAGTGACCAACTGACAAGAAGTTGCACYGATCCTAGAGAATCCAGCCAGATATATGAAGTAAGGATGTTTTAAACCAAAAAGATGATCAGCACTTCTTTCTGCAACAATAACATCATGTCTAATACTGTCCACATTAATTATGTACAAAATAGTTTATATACATTCTTTCTATATAATGCAAATAATGAAAAAAAATTGCCCTTCATTTCACAGTACCATTTTATTTAGRAATCACATCATCAGGCTAGACTCTGCATATTTCATTCCGGAACAACTTAGACTATAAACCTTTTTAGTACCATTTTTTCAATTTAACCCCCTTAATTAGAATCCAAATTAAATGAATGCCTCCTGTGCTTTCAAATTCTCATTTGTGTAACCTTTGAGAATGACAAACAAAAATCTATTTCAGCATATTGGATGGCATTCCGTGCACACATTGAGCCTCATTTTTCAGCTCTTTTTATTAAGCGCTCTGCTTCAAGAAAACTGCAGCATAATTTGATACACAAGATATTTAGCAACTGTTGATGGACACAGAAGCTGGAAAGCTAGCAAGAGGAAATACTCAAAAGTAGAGGCAGTCAGAAAAGCAGTTTCAAAACAAGTTTCAAATTTCTCATTTAACTCACAGTTTTAGGTATCAGACTTCAAAGTTTGACAAAAGATCACTAGTTACAGTGTGGCTACAGCCACTTAATGAAATCTTACCAAGATTTCAAAGTAGTTTMTCAGCTTCTGAGCACTTACTACTTGCCATCCAACAAAAAAAGTGAACACCATCAGATGTCATTTTACTCCCCCACCCCCAATACTAGCACAAATACAACTACAGCAACTAATGCAAAAATTTAGGTCATAAAGCGTGTACTGCAACTAAGTTGCTGCATTTCCACCTGCATCTCAATTTTCTATGATTCTTCTTCTATAGGCCTCCTCATATAGAAACATTCTGGACAGTGAGTTTTGGCCTGACATTCACACTCTTAATTTTACTTACATCTCACCTTCTGAATACAGCATTCTACATCCTTTCCACTTGGCTTTAAAATTAGGCATAAAACTAGGTTTTCATTAAGTCTGAAAGGCTAGTAAGGCTGCTTCCTTTCAAAATTCACATGCTACTTTAAACTGGTCACAGGTTTGCTATTAGGCATTATCTTTTGACAGATCCCTGAACTGCTCTCACCCACCCAGCTCGAGTACCCACAGACAAAGCCCTAGTTTTAAAGCTAAATCAATTGAGAGACAAAGCAAAACAGAAGCTTGAAAACCAGAAAAAAAGAAAGTAAAAAAATTACCAAACTTTTTGAAGAACTTGGGTTATCTTACTGCAGCRCTTTAGAAGACCCACACAGATATTCAGCCTAATCAAGTGACTCCAAATACTATGTTACACTGTTAAAATTGCAAAGGCACCTCAAAATTGAGGGTGGGTTTTTTTTTTGTAACTTAAACATTCTTTTCAGATATCTAAATTTATAAGATGTTTAAAATAGCTTTTAAAATGGCTTAACTATTAGTGATTCAGCAGGTTTTAGGATCTCCTATCTAGCAGTAACAAGCTTTGTGTAAATAATACTTAAGTTGGTAACTTTCTAACTCTCTATAAGCATAAAATTAAGGCCTAACTAAAAAAAGTTAAACAGCGTGAAGAAAAAAAGCTACAAGTTAGCAACAAATCCCTTGCACCAAATATTCGTATTTAACCACATTCAGGATTCACAAAGGCGCAAGTATTTCATTGCAATTCAAACTCTGTCTGGATTCCTAAAAAAAAGTTTAAAGAATCCAATTGTTAAGAGCTTCCTTTTTTCACACACAGAAAGCTTAAAATAAAAGGTGTTACTTTTTCAGACCAGCCCCACAACTGTGGAAAGCATGCTAGTAACCAAGAAGCTAGCTTATTAGCATACCGGCTTAGATATTTTTCACAGAATGACTCAGCCTACTATTTTCAAAGTTTTCCTTAAAGATTTGTCCTACATTTTACAATAGCAGTTACCAACTACAAGAAATCCCACATCCCATGAAGTCTTAGCCACTTCAGAATACTGAGCATAGAGATTAGCTATGCATCCGCATTTGCATCCATTAATCTAATCGCTTCTGAAAATGAAAGCTCAAGACATTCAATACGGATCTTTCAGAGGTAAGCGAATGCTTTGTGCAAGTTCGAGAAAAAACATTCGTGCTTCTCCACAGCACAATTTAGTGCTTGCAAGATAGAAAAACTTGCCAGGAGTTCCCCTATCAAGAACAGCACACACTGTTAAAACTGCAGCTCTTAATAGGACAGCCAAGAACAACGTAAGAGAGCAGCCACATAAGGAAAATTTAGTTTACAGCTGTCCGCTTTAAACAGATATATGCATATCCATAAGGAGTAGAAGCTTTAGTTGAAAATGCTCGCACCTCGCTCTCAAAGACTATATTTGGTATCGCAGACGTATTCGAGGAGAGTAAGTGTTTCAAGGGGAGGAGGAGGGGATGCCATGAAGGTTGTCTTCCCTCCAGTCGCAGGGACCCTGCCTGACTGGARCTGCAGATTAAAAAAGCACGCACCGCCGAAGCGGCCGCGGCCCGGGAGGCGCAGGCATCTGCTGCCGTCGGCTACGAGGCGGCGTGCGAGCCGCGCTGCAGCCACGGCCCGGGCTGCAGCCGCCGGGACAAAAGGACCGCAGAGGGATCGGGCCGGGGGGGGAAGGTCGCGACCCGCCCTGCAAGGACACGGCCAGCGAAAGGCGGCGGCCGGCCCGGGCACGGCGCAGCCCCCTCCCCGGGGCGGGCTCCTYGTCGGGGGATACCCCGCTCCCTTCCCTCTGCCCAACCCCCGCTGGGTGTGCGGGTGTCCACCGACCCGCCCCGGACCCCCTCTTCCTTGAATTTTTACCTTCATCTTCGAGCTCTAGTTTCTCCAGCATCCCTTCGGAGGCGGCCGGGAGCTGAGAGGGAGCCGGAGCCGCTGCCGCCGCCGCCGCCTGCGGGAGGGAAGAGAGGAGAAGGAGATGAGCATCCAGGCGCGGACTCACCGGCCCCGYGGCGGCATCGGAACAGCCCGGGCGGCGGCGGAGGAGGAGGAGTGGCAGCGCTGAGGGGGCGGCTGGCGCGGTTCCCGCCGAGCGCTGAGGGGAAGGAAGGCGGGACGGCGCTGAGGCCGGGCAACGGTGGCGGCTGCCCCTCGGCCTCCCACACACGCACGGCTCGATGTGCGCTGCCTCTCTCTCACACACACACACACACACACACACCGCACACACTCAGGGGGGAGGAACCGGGACTCGCCCTTCCTCCCCCCGTCGCGGCGGCTGCGCCCAGCCCATTAACCCTACGGCCCCCGCGCTCCCCGCGGCCGTGCTTCCTGGAGGCGCCGCCTCTCCCCTGCACGGAGGGCGCTGCCGTTGGCGGGCCTTAGGCGCACGGGGAGGCCGGACGCCCTTTCGCAGGACAGCGCTTCCCGCCACACCTCGCCGCCGCCTCTCCCCCGCCCCCCCCCTCCGGTGGAGGGATTGGTACGTTCCATTTTGCTGCAGTCAAGCCCGTTGGTCGGCAGCGGGAGGGGAAGGTAACTACCACTTCAGCGCGCAAAAGGGAGGAGGGAGAAGTTTTCTGCCCCAAGAGCTCTGCCAGGGCAAGCGCCTTTCGCAGCCCGCTCTGCAGGCTCGGGTGTTCGCCTGGCTGCTTTGGACTAGACCGCTGCAAGAGGAGGCAGAGAGGCGGAAAGCCCTCCGCTCCCCCCGCGAGACGAGGTTGGTATGATCCCGCGCGTTCACCTGCAAGGCAGCGGCGGGTAAGCCGACAGTTCCACTGCCTTCCGGGGGGGGGAGGGGGKGTGTGTGGAAGGAGAGAGGTGGGTGTTGAGGGGGTTTCCCCCGTGTGCGACAGGGAGCTCCCGCACTGGGCCGAGCCGCCATCGCGGAGTGCTCGCTCTGGGAGCAGACGCGCTCGTTTCCATTTAAAACGCTCGAGAAGTTACAATTCAAGATTAGCCCGAATGTCGGCGTCTTCCACGTAAGCCGCGCGCCTCTATCAAAGCTGGTCGCTAACCCCCGGAGCAGCCTCCTGAGGAGGCGGGAGGCGGCCTTGCGGCTGAGCGCCCTCCTCGTAACGTGCTTCAGCTCAGCCAGAAGTTAGGGGGAACTTGACCCAGGGATTAGTGATTGAAATTCTAGTTTACATTGTGCAGCAGATCAGACTAGATGATCCTACTTTAAAAATCACTTTTGAAGAACCAAAAAAAAAAAAAAAATTGACTGCCCCACCATTGCTGTCACTACAGACTGGTATTTCAGAGCTGCTCTCAACCGCGCTGGGTGTGAGGTGGTGCGTAATGCCCTGAGCTTGCCCTCAAGCACCTGAGCACATAATGACAGCCCAAACTATTTGCTGTCACCAGTGTCTGAAGGATGGAGTTTACACCATGGGAGCCTTCTGCTTACCAAGAATGGGATTTATTGCACCCAGCTTTACAAGTCTGCATCTGAGCTTGTAAGCCACGCTACAGCAGAATCAGTGGAAATAAGGAAATATTTGAAATAGATTCATCATTTAGATTTATTTAGACAGTGAGATGTGGTAAGCTATAGCTAGGCTTCCTTAACTATAATGAATAGGTCCCCACTGACTGTTTAGGAAGCCCAGCAGGACCAGTTCAGACATGGATGCTGTAGAGGTGGATAAACAGATTATTTCTTTGGCAATGGCAACAGATCTTGTGGGAGACACGCATGCATAATGCTCTGAAGGAGTTACAGAAGCCAKTGAGTACATTTAAAATCTATTGGTCCCTACGGAGAGGCTCAAGCTTCAAAAGTTCAGCAAGTCCTTCAAGGAGGGAAGGTTGTATAGATCTAGGATAGCACAGTGATGTGCATAGAACATAGGAAAGTATGAAAGATAATTAGAATTAAAGCTATGATGGGAGGAGAGAGCCAAAAATTATGGGAAAACAGAAAGCTGTCTGTTTGTAATTTCTCAAGTCCAGAGAAGTTTCAAGCAAGGAAGCTAACTGCTGGTGACAGCTTCTTTTTCCCAAGCTGTCTCTTTCTAGGGACACTTTTAAAGATAGACGAGGAAGTTAACAATATCCAGTTGTTCTTTACTGTAAAGATCCTTTGGAAAGAAAATCCTAAAATATTTCATTCCTGTTTGTATTTTTAAAAGACTTCTAGGATTTCAATAAATACTCTAACTGACCAGCCACAGAAGATATCAAAGCAGTTAATATTAATTTGTAATATTTTTAGCCTACTAATTAAAATGCTTCGGAAGCTTTTAATTATCTTGGGAGCTATCTTTAAAAGCTCTAAATAATTTATCTTCCTCATCATAGACCTCGATATTGATACAAGTTTTTAACCTCTTTTGCTAACCAAAAGAAGAGAAGAATAAGATGACATATCTGATTGGAAATAATTGTCATGATTTTGTTTCTTTTTTTAAAACAACAAGTATTTATTCCCCACACTTATCTAGTAAGCACCAGCCATGAGGACATACAACTCTGAGGTTGGTTGTAGCTGGAAGTGACACTGAGTCTTCAAAGTTGCATTGCATTTCACCTGCTACAAAACACGGATATGTTTATAAGTAGTCAATTAAGCCTATTTCATGCAATGAGCTACACTGCACTGTGAACCTCAGAACTTACTGCAAGATCAGGGTTTTACAGTGACAGAATCTACATCCAGATCAAGAGTACTATGAGAAACTCRAGGTAATGTAAAGGCAGTAATTTAATACATAACAGAGATTTGTAATGGAAACATTATAGCTATGTTGTAACATCCATACTGCTCAAAAACACCCAAAGGAAATTGAGAAGTAAATGCTGAAACTCCACCTCTCACTCTGCCTGCAGTCTCACAATTTGTTTAAACCAATTTTGGAACAAGCTGCTGATCATGGTGTTCATTTTGCTCACCGCTTTGCATTCTAGCTCCTTTTGGCTTGTAGGCAACACAGTGAGTCAGAACAGGAAACTGATGCAGCTGAAAACCAAATGGACCAAAAGAAAAGATGATTGTTTTTATCAGTTCCTGATCCAAATGACTGCGCAGTTGTACCAGCTAGCACTGRCATAAGGAATGCCAAGGGCAGGAGTGACAGTGGGACCACACCTCCTGGAAACAACCCACTCTTAATTCTGCTTAAATCAGTGGTGAAAACACTGTCGTGTTCTTTGTGAACTACTACAGCATTAGACAAATTAGCAGATATTTTCAATGGTGTTAGGTATTGCTTCTTTCTACAAACTCTGCCTGCCATTTTACAGAAGGATTACTGGTTAAAGATAGGGAAAAGATCTGTCTTTCAAAGGACCTATAATTCCCACCAAGATGATACTATATATTGTAACATTTCAATATCTGTTTATTGTGACTATTTGTTCTACTGCCACAGGAGGTTTCTATTAAATATAACCAAGGGATTTGTCTAGATTATGGTTTAAATATTTGCTATCAGAGCGTGTCAGGTAACCCATTTTAACTGTTTGAGATACCCAATGTGACAAGACCATATATACTTCATATACTGAATACTAGTAAGCAAAATAAATTATATATATAAAAGTTTAGAGGAGAAATATGTRCAAAACCAAAACTGCCTGAATACATTTCTTCTTTGATGGGTTTCAATTTGGTTTTTACAGGGGCATTACTTACGCCAAAAAACATGGACTTACAACATAACGCTAATACAGAAGCTTATTACAGCAGTGCTAGCAATCTTTGTAGAGGCAAAGTAAAACAACTCAAGGTTGATACGACAGCGAAAGTCATAAAAAGGTGGATGTAAACAAAAGAGGTTTTAGGACTTCTGGGAAGGCTAGAATGTAAATTTTAATACATAACTGCTTCCTTTGTCTCTGCCTGTTTTCTTTAGCTTTCTTGGGTAAAGGGAGTTACTAATACTCAGTAGAAGTAAAATCAGTTCTGTAAATTATATATGCACTTATAATGAATATGTTAAAACCTATCTGATAATCTAGGAGTCCTTTTAGTCCTATGTCCTATTGAAGGAATCTCATTATTTTCATAAGAACACGCTAAGTATTTAAATTGTAGGGATGGTTCAAGGTTGCGAACAGCAATTAACATCCGCAGATTATTTTTGATGTAGTTTCCTGCCATCTTGCCTCCCTGAGTTAGCAGGAATGCGTCCATTGGGATAGGGATCTATCAGTGGCAGCCATCAGACCAGCTATATCAAAATGTTTTGAACGAAATTCGTCTCACCTGAGCTTAGACACCTGCTGTGCAGCTTTTCATATTGAACGAGTTATCCTAGGCTGCTGCTGCTGCAACTGGTGGAGAAACAAACATTTCTAGGACATCATTCACATGGCCTATTTTAGACAACTACTTGGGATAAAAGCATGCTGGACTCCAGTCACTGTACTGACTAGATCTCTACATCTCCATTCGATCAGGTTCATTCTGCTTAGCATAGCTATCTGTAACGGGAGGTGGGAGGAGGGAGCCAAGAAACTATAAACTAGTCAGTGTAACTTTGATTCCAAGATGGATTAGAGAACAAATACACCCGTTTTAAGTAGTTGGAGGAAAGAAGGATCATCAGTAACAGCCAACATGTATAAACAATGCCAAGCCAATCTCAGTCACTTTAATAACAGGCTAGAAGTCTTGTGGTAAGCAGATGCAACATGAGTTAACAGGACTTTTGACATTATCTTGAATGACACTCATGTAAGCAAGCCAGATGGTCTAGATGAAACAACTGCTAAAGGTCACAACARTATTCACAAGGAAGGTAGTAAGATTTCTTTATCTAACTGGAAGAGTTTAAGAGAGGGTTCCATAGAGGTCTGTGTTCTATCTAATATCATTAAGTGTTTTCACTGATTACTCGATGAAGGAATAATGAATAACCTGATGGCATTTTCAAATGATTCAGTGCTAAGATACTAGGGATAGCCTTAGAATTTAAAATAATCTTGAGAATTGCTGCAATGCTTTCAAAAACAGGATGCACTTTGATATGGGTAAGTAGACCACGTTACACAATAATCAAATGCAAAAAATAAAATGGGAAAGGATTGGCTTGCAGCAGTCGTGCAAGGAAAAGAACTGAGAGTGAAACTAAATGTCAGACAACAATGTCAGATTCTTCGGAAAAAAATCACACTATCTACAAATGTGTTAYAGGTAAGACACGGAGAATCGGTTCTACACATTCCCTGGTTAGATGCTAGCCAGGATACTGCATTCAGTTTTGGGCACTGAACTTGAGAATGAACCAAGAGAGTCCAAAGAARACCAACAACAATGATCTAGGAGTTCAGAAAACATGACCTGTAAAGAAGGACTTGAAAACCTCACGGTTTCTTAGTCTAGAGAAAAAAAAAGAGGACTGAAGGAAAATATAAGAAGTCTCCAAATATAATGTGTTTTTGCAAGAAGGAAAGCGATAAACTATCTTCTGGGACCACTGGTTATGGGATAAGGAGTTATCTACTTAGCCTTTAGCCAGGAAGTCTTAGGTTGGACTTTGGGAGAACTTTCTGAACACAACAACAGTGAAGCACCAGCACGCTTTGCTGAAAACAACTGCAAAATCTCTGTCATGGGAGGCTTTTAGCAACAGATTAAAAAAAAATTATTGGGAATTATTTACATATAGTTGATTGTGCTGTGGGGAAAAATTAATTTTTAGTGTCCTACTTTCTCTTGTTTCTATTTTTGTCCAATCTTTAGAAAAATATATTTAGTCTTAGTATGAGGATTCAATGAGAAGTCTTTATATGTGTTTTGTACAAAAGCCAGTTTACTAACAACCTAATACAAATGTAAATTCGCTTTGCCCCCCCAAAACAAGTAGCCTTAATTCTAAATTAGAAAAATTCTAAAGCAAATATTGTTTGAGTAATTAAAGATTACGTATTAGTCTTTGATGACTGGGTAGGAATAGAAAGAATAACCTAAAAAAAGAAACACTGCTGCAAATCACAAGTCTGTGTGGAACAGACTTACTCAGGCATTGCAACAAACACGTTACCTGTGCTTTGTTTAGAAATAGGCATTTCCAGGTAAATTCAAAGCTGCCTGTCTCAAAGCTTTTCCTGACTTTCCTACTCCTCCTTTCATTATGATCAATGAAGGCAGTGACACAATACCGATATGCTAGGAGTGCCACCTGCACAGCTCATAGCGCAGCAGTAAAACTGAATGCCCTTCGAAGTACTTCAGAAGAAAAAAAAAATGCTACTTGCCTTATAAAACCTAATGGATTGAAGAGCAACAAGAAGGAATTCCCATCTAAATGCAAATCAAGGCAAACCCATTTTGAATGCAAGAGTAAACTACAAATGGTAATTTTCCCACCATTTGCTAGTGCTCCTTACTACAATTACAGTTCTATACAACTCAAGTAGTTAACAGCTCTTCTCCTGATGAGCTGTCAATGAACAACTTAGAATTTTTCCAAATATATGTCATAGATACGCTTATTCTGTTGCAATCTGTGCAAAATTAATTTAAAACACTTACTGCTTATTTTTGGTTTTATTTAGTTCATGAAGTGGAAAAAGACAGAAGTTATCGGGGGAAAAAAGGTTTCATCTGCTGGTTAAACTGTAAATTAAACTCCTACTTGTCTTCTGCTAGAGTATGATAACTGATACCAGTGGTTTACAACAGCTGAGAACACTAGAATCAGTGAGGCTCAGATAAGGATCCCATTTTGGATCCCTTCTGTATTTAAAAATGCTAACTGCATGGTGAAAAGGCTGACTGTGGGATGGCAGCCCAAGAGTCTATGAGGTGGTTAGAGAACGTGGTCAGTCCCAGTGAAGAGCTCTAGGCCTGGTTCTGGTACAAAGTCCTCCTTACCTCGAAAAGCTTGGCGTGAACAGAGAGAGCAGCTGTGCAGGAATTGTAGTTTCTACCATTTATTCTAAGGAATCTCTGTTCCAGCACCATACAAACTAGTAAGGAAGGAGATGTCTCATACAAAATACTGSATTCATGTTTTTTCTTCCTGTACCTGGAAGGAATGCAATAAAATTTGCTCTAGTCTTAAAAGGCTTTTGAAATATTAGATGCTATAATCATGTCAGTGTGTAACACGTATAAATGAAGGTGGTGACAACTCAGAGATTACAATTTGTTTAGAACACAGTAACCAAATCCCGTAACAAAACCTGGCATAGAAAATGCACTCTCTATCGGCATTGTATGTTCTCCACTGGATCCTTACTGGTGTCAGTTTGGTGCTCTGTCACTAATCTGCAAGGCCCTCAATGAATTAGAGACACAACTATCCTGCAGCAGATATGAAAGTGATGGAGCAAGTGTATATATTTTATATATCTTTCTAATACTGTATGGTGAGGTTAAAGGTGGCTCTGATGGTTTCATTTTAAAACGGCTTAAATGGAGTTTGCCATTGGATAAGAACTCCTGAAAGGATTTTTTTTCTTCATCCCAATATCAGAATATGAATTGCCCAGTGGTCCTAAGCAGGAGTCTTTTAACATGGAATACAGATGAACTATATATTGCTTTTACATTTTAGAACTAGTAGCTAGCCTCTCACTGCAGGTATCTTCCCACATAACAGTAGCTATAATATTAATTACTTTACAGAGTTAATTATTAGTGATAAGCAGTCACAGCTGGGGATCTTTAATAGGTTAAATGGATAACATAAATGGAACAACAATCAAATTTAGCCAAATCCTAAAAAAAAAAAAAAGGAATATAGGAGTGCATTCAGCACTAGGAAAGATGATGAAATGGACACCTTGCATTTCTACTAAGTCTTCACTGCAATTACAGTACTAAGTGTTGAAATCTGTTTACCCTGAAGACATGCAAACTGAATGTGCAGGGTGATTTCACATTTCTAGTGGAGAGCCCTTCCTAAATATTTCTGTATGGAAATGAACTTGCAGCTTAATCCCAGTGAGTTCTGTCACTGACTTAATTGAGAAACAGGATAGATTTACAAAACTTCCTTTGATCTAACACCAGAAACAAAGAACCTATCTTATACACAGTGTCCTGCAGCACCCCACTTTGGGAAAAAAAAATGGCACCAGTGACAGAAGAGTTAAGCACTTCTAAAAAATAAACTTCAAAGGAAGTAAAAGACCAAGGAATTGTCTAGATCCCCAGCTAAATTCTTGCAGAGAAGTCAAGGCAGAAGTGGAAAAGAGCAGGATTTGTTTACATAACCTCTAATCTCTAGCTGTGTGTCTGATCCTGTATCACTCTGCAACTGAGATAAGGCAGAGTTTTGAGTCAAGAATATCAGAAGCATTCTCTACATAAGCCTTTGTGGCCAATATTCATTCCTCAGATTACTCATGTAGAATATAGGTGGAGTCCGAATCAATATTATCAGTGTGACACGTTAATCAAACAACCTAACTATTTAAATTCTGTCCTTTTGAAAACAAAATTCAAAAAAGGTAAGTACTTGTGAGGAACTAACCTGACTTTGTTAACAATACTGATGTTACAAGCGTGCTACCTGATTCTGCAAACACAGGGATGCCACTTACTGTTTTAATCTATTCCAGAGTTTTTAAGTGTTTGTCTTAAATGTTTGTTATCGGATATGCTYGAAAAGATATACTTCAGCTGTTTTCACACATATGCTTGAGTGCTCCTTAGTCTCTTTGAAATAGGACCTACCTCTTATCACACTGAGGGGCATGGTTGAGGGCAAGGGGAAATTATTGCTGGAGAAAGCTGCAGTAATYGGGCAATAAGCATGATCACAGTAGATACTTTGTTGTGACAAACATACATTTAAAAAAACCCCAAAGAACAGATTAAGAGAATACTAGTGGTAAAAAACAGGTAACCATGCACTAATTTAAAGTGAATGGAAAAGAAGAGTAAGCGTGAGCCCAMATTTACCTGGGTCTTCATTCACTGGCATTGAATACAGAATTATTTCTGTTAGTTATTAAGCACTTTTACTTAAGTACTTTAGCTGGATTGAGGCCAGAGTACTGATGAGTAATCTGCAGAACAGAGACCACTGAGAATAACAAATTTGAAAAAAAAATACTCAGAGCCAAATCTGATTTAAATAAACACATTTACTATACAGCATTTCGCTTTCTTCATCTTAGTGTTATATTTCAAAGCCTTGGTGATGGATAGTGACTTCACTGTACAAGCATTACACCAGCTTTCAGTGATGATATTTTTTAAACTTAAAAAGAAACACCTTTTCCCTAACAAAGCCTGAAGTTAACTGATGCCACACTTCAGGCTTGAGTAAACTTTGCAAAATTCTAGTAACCTATTAGTAGCCTACCATTAAAATGTAATTTTCATGATCATCAGCAGTTTTGAAAGGCTGGAAGCAGATCTACTGAGCCTAGACRTTAGCAGGATGATGCAGGTCAGAGTTACCAAGGGTGGTTTACTGAAAAATASAGACAATCTTCAGCTCAGAGCTGAATCATCCACAGTCTATACAAAACTTCTTCAAGAAATTTACATAGACCTGGACTGAACAAATAATTCACTCTGTGGCATGAGCTGCACTAAGCAGCAGGTAACTGCAGGCGAAACRGAGCAAATGAGCTGTGCTATAGGTGGCCACCTTCTGCAGAGCTTGTCATGACTGAGGATCTCAATAGTCAATAGGACTCCAGAAGGAGTATTTGAAAGCTATCTCAAAGAGGCAGGCAAAGATAATGAAGTATTTTTCAGTGCAGTTCTAAGAGGACATTAAATACCTAAGAAGGATTACCTCGTAGCACTCGGGGGCTGTGTGTTTGCGTTAGACTTCAAGCCTACTCCACAGCTGACAAACTCTAGGCATGAGTGCCACCAGTAGCCCCACTAAAGACTGTGAAGTCTGTTATCTCAGAGTAGCTACTATTATGCGTAGACAAACCAATATATTAATAAACAAACCAATATATTAATAAACTTCCTTCAACACAGAGCCTATGGTTGACCTGTAATCTCCGAATAAATTAATTTTTTGACAAAAAGCTGTTTTTCAGATGGCACTGAATCTGCTTAGCTTGAGGAACCTAACCCTCTTCCTGAATTACTTCCAGGTCTGCTGCTGATCACTCCAGGCCTAATTTTTGTGCACTGCTTCTTTTTTATTGTTAGGCACAAAAGAAATCTGCAATGACAGCAACATGCAATGGGTATCTTCCTTCTGTCGTGCATGCTTTCCCTTTTGACAGCCTCTTAACTATATCCTTCCATCATTTCAGGTACACTACAGGTGAAACCGGATTGTCCTCTGTACTGGTTCTATGGTTTTACACTGTCTGGAAGGACTGAAGCAAGGACTGTGCTAAGCAGGAAGCATATCAAGTGTCTGAGCTAAATGTTTTCTGACTACAAACAATATCATAGASAGACATGGAAATATTGGTAAGGCTTTTCCCTGTATTCCAGGAAGCAGAACTGAAAAAAAATTCAAATTAGTTCCATGCTAAGGACCAGGGATACACCTCCAGCAAGCCTGCCACCATGTTCATGTTACTGCTGAGCTCGTGGGGATGCAGATACAAAAGTGTATTCATGGGCAGTGGATGCTTATAGTGTGGATGTGGCAAACACTGGGTTCACAAGCACATGARCTTAGATGCAGTTCAGTCTGTAGTTAAATGTCTGCAAAGAGCTGAAATTATTTCTTGACATACTTCCTTAGGGCTTTTTGTTGTGGCTTATCACAGGCTTTCAAAATATGGAAATAAAACATTGCATTCAATATTCAACAGTCAGTTTGAGGAGACTTCTGTATTAACATGGAGTGGTACCTCCCAATTAAGAGTGGTATGAAAGCAGASTGTTGAAATTGTCATTACAGGGTAAGGTAATAGTTGAGTCATAAGAGAATSTAGCCTTTCTGAACTAAATAGAAAAATTGGCACTGATTTCAGTAGAGTCAGGATTAAATTCTATTTACTGTACATTAAATTGTGTATAAGCCCTATGGAGATGCCTCTTTGCTTCTGAAGCACACTTAAGTAGCAGACTGGAAATTCAGTGTCAGTTTAACTTAAATGAAAAAAAAAGCAGCTGAATATTAAATTAAATAATGCAGTCATTAGATTGAGATTAAAGTGGTTGTTTCTGCCAAAATGGTTGTATATCTCAAAGTTAATCATCTTTTGAGACAAAGAACATCATCTTTTGAGATGAAGCGTACTCAGAGCTTTGGACCTTTGTATCAGGGAGACTACTTGTGTCCTGTGCTGTCTGCCAGAGAGGGAGCCAGTGAAAGTGCTCACGGAGGAGTGATGGCAGTGCAGGAGGGAAACTGCTGCTGGCTGGGCAACCCCAAGAGCACTCTCGAACCTTGGCCACTTGGGTTAAGCGTTGGAGTTTCAGCTGAGTTGTTCTCAGGAGATGCCCATGTAACGCCTTGTGAGGGACAGTATGGGACATTCCTGCAAGAAGAGGAGCGGATTTGGCTTTGACATTTCAGGGGTTGTTATATTCATTTTTAGTTTGTTTTGACGATATTTTAAGCTCTTGGGAAAGGCACACCGAGTTTGGAATAGATGCCTGCCTATGGATCTCTAGAAAAACAGTATTTATTTAAGGTTGTTAATAAGCTTAGGTAGACATTACATTGATTCATGGTTTTAAAGTCATTTAATGGCTAGTTGTGGTAAAAACAAGTAAAAATGAGCAAGTCTACATTACAGTGTACAACATCAAGTTTTGGGCATGTGTGTATATATACTAATCCTTGTATAATGTACAGGACAGAATGTCCTATGATAATTCTTTGAAAAATATCAGTTCTTGAGAATGCCTGAACTGTTTTAAAGGAAGCTCTAAAATAAACATAGAACTCAGAAGAGCAGCCTACTTTACAGTGATCTTTTGTGTAAGTTTTGATGTGCTCTGAAAACATGATAACTTCCTATACACGTTACAGTCTGCAATGTAGAAGCCTGTTGCTACAAACTTTAAATACAACACATGCTATCTATGGTTAACTTATCTTAAGCCACTTGCAGCTCCTGTTCTAGAAATATCTGAGTTCTGCAGAACGTTTTTGTGTATTTATCATCATAACATCTCTTTGACTTAGAGAAGCGTTACCCYGTTTTTTTATAAATGGGAAACTGAGGCACTGGGAGACCAAATGACCTGGAGTCACACAAGTGATCTCTGATAGGGCCGATCRTTGCAGCCAGCTCTCTCTGATCTCTAAAGCATGCCCTAGCTCCTGGCACTGTATTTTTCTCCATTCTAAACTCTCATTTTCCTTAAAAACTCTGCAACTGAAATGCTCTTTGAATTCCAAGATTTCTTCTTTAAAACAGCAACAGCCAAATGAATGAAGCYATGAGGAGAAGAAGGAAGGTTGAGGAAGGCATCCTTTTCTTCAAAAAGTWACCTCCGTACCTGTAAAATCTTGAATAATGGAAGAAACTACTTGGTCACCAGTTTGTATTCTGTCCTTTTGTACCATAGCCATGCTCGGTGGCATCTTGCTGTCTTTTTCTGAAGACATGTTCCAGGGAAGACAGTTGTGCACTCTCYGTGAAAACTATTCCTCACAGTGCTCCCTAAGAAATCAGCTTTGGCAGCATCCTGTCCCTGTGTGCAACATGTCTGTTGGGATGTACTCTTGTGCAGTCATTATCGGCATGCTTAWGGAAGAGGTGCTGGAGAGGAATCTGTCGTCTTCTTTCATAAGCCATTTCTTCATYAGTAGCTGTTTCCATTTATGTAAGGACCTGGGTCCTGAGGTAGTACATACCATGAATGTTTCCAAGTAAATACAATCCCAACATCCAAAGCTTGAAAGGCCAAACACACAACAGCAGGAAGATAGCAATCTTGCAGCTGCTGCTCTCCCTGCCACTCAGTGATCAGCTATTTTCCATTGTCGCCAGGAGCTCTCTTCTCTTCCGATTCCCAAGCTCTTTCCCTCACTTAGTCTTTTCTGAACCTTTAATGTTTTCCCCAATGTTTTTTTTCCATCCTCTGTCTGTCCATCAGCTTCCTTTCTCATCTTCAGTACTTGTGCTAGTCRTTTGTAAGTGTTTTCATAGACAATAAAAATTGTACAAAGACCCTGATCCAGCAAAGTGACTAGGCATGCACATAGCTTTAAGTGCTCTAGTACTGTTGACTCCAGCAGGACTACCAACATACTTAAAATTAACCACACATTTAAGTGCTTTCCTGGATCAAGGCCATCATCACATTGACATTAACCAAAACAAAACAGCACCTGARATTCAGCAACATAAATACATAGCAACCTCAACCAAACTCAGTGCTGTAACCTTCAGGTTACCTTTCTTCAATGCCTTCTGTCATTGCTAGCTATGTTATGGCTACACTTAAAATCTATTCTGCAAGCATATACTGGAAATACTGCTTAGGAACAATCCTGTTTAAGCCAATGCTTTCTTACGGTTTTAGAATTTGCCTGGTCTGTTTTGCTAGATCAGGCTCTTGGACAGTAAGGTCCTCAGGGCAAGAATCATGTTTATTTTTCTGCTTGAATCATATGTGCTCATATAACACAAAATGGCAATTAGTAACTTTTTGTTCTGAGGTACAAGTAAGAAGACTTTCTACATACTGCAGATGCCCTGCCGTGTGTCGTTGTAAGTGAAAAAGTACGATGGATAAAAAATTCAAAAGTCTAAGGTATTAACCTTATYACTGGCAATTTACTGTAACCCTAAACATGCAAAAAGACTAAATTAAAACCTCCCCCTTGAATTCTGCCCCATCCCCTTCTTTTGCTGACCTTCTGCCTCCGTTACCTTTTCTCTTTTATTCTCTGTTGATTACTTCACTGGTTTACACTTCAGTTTATAAGCCCCATATGGTAGGAGCCTTGTCCTTTGTTAATCATAAAATAAGATTATGCGTACCTTGGGCACTGTACAAATCATTATTGTCTTCCTACAAATGTCTTCCACACGGCCCCACCCTCAGTTCCAGCTGAGAATGCTGTTGTGAACAAGCTCAAAGAATAAATATTTTGCATTCATTTCACTAGCACAATGGAAACATTTTTCCAAGCTGCTGCCAAGATGSTATCTAGTCCTCTTCTAAGTCAGCAGCCCATACAGCTGACTTTCAAATGGCCAAACTTGCCTGATTGTAATCTTAAAAGAAAAAAACACAGACACAAGCTGCATTTTTAAAGAGCTGTATTGCTCTCCTCATGCACAAGCAGGTAGTGACACTATAAAATAKGAAAGCTAGGGGAAAGAAGCCGTACAGAAGTGAGTGTTGTTTGTGATGTCCCCCTTATTTCTCCCAACTTCAACAGTTTATTTCATCCAGTCAGAGGAAGGGACTGGGGAATGTTGTGAGGAAGTGAGAAAGGAATATCACTGCTTTATGTAGTCCATGTCCTTTTGGTATCAACYAGCTTTTCACATTCTTTAAAGCTCTGTGGGCCATTAAAGACAGCGTATCTAAAAATACAATATAGACAAAACTGGGCTAAGGAGGATGAAGATGGCGAGGAATTCGTAGAGTTCCCTTCCATAAGCATTTTTTGCTTATTCTTAGCTGTATTTTCTCTTTAGTCCAACACATAAGCAGGCATGGTGCAACAGAACAGGTTCAAAACTCTGCATCTCTCCTCCATTCTCATGGAAAGACTTTGGTTTGTAATCCCTACTGCTTTGTGAATAAACAGCCTAGATGGTAAATAATTTTTGTGTTCCAAAATTGCCCAGATATAGCTAGTAAGAAACTGTCAGCGACCCTATATTAAGCTGCAGTTTTATATTAAATCAGAGTATGTATCCGGCTTCTAATCGCTAATAGAGCTTACTCTTACAAGAAGTTCCGATCTTCTAGCAAAATAACAGGATGCTTATTAAATTACAAATTCTAAAATTCAGAAATAAGCTGTGCCATGAGAAATCAGTTCAATGGGTAAAACCAGGYTGTCAATCTTAAAGCACCCTCTTACGTCATGTTACTTATTCAAAAGATATCTATTTATATAGACACATGAGRCCAGATCCTTAGGTTTAGCCTTTTTATACCATGCATAGTGCAGGACTTAGGGTTAATAAAGTAACTTAGCTTTAAGCCACTAACTGTCTTCAGGATGCTGGGGTCATGATTTTGGTACCAATGTGTATCTTAAAAAAGACTCATAGATGCTCTAGTTTTAATTGCCTTAGCTACTTATAGCCTTATGAGAGCTGTCAAAGCAGCTGGGAATTGATTGGACTCAGCATTCTGACTAYTCATCCTTTCCACCTAGCCTTTCTCCTTTTGATCTAGGACTAGGAGGAACAGGAATTGTAGGACTTTATGCCATTAAAATAAGTTCTCCACTGAGTGAATCCATAGATAGTTGATTAAATTATCTCTGTGGCTGCAGAAAAAGCCACAAGCTGACACAGACACATATTTCCTTAGGGCAGAAAAAAATCATCTTTATGCAATACAATTTCTCTGCATCCTAAGATTGATTGCCATGAATCTGAACACTGCAACCAGAATACAAATACATTAGGAAACCAGTGTTTTGTAAYTCAACATTTTTTCTTCTAAACCAAATAAGTAGCTTTAAAAAAAGCAAATTATCCAATAGAAAATGGCTAGTAAGATGTTTGTTGCATATTTTAAATACTAAGAGGGGAGGAAAATACCAAATGTGATACGAAAGACTAATAGGGAGAAGGTGAAGTAAGARAACAGAATATTAATAAAATGGGAGCTGCAATTAAAAAGAAGTAGTGTGGTATAGCTGAAGCTTTCTATTTTTGTAATGTTTGGTTCCAAGTGAGTTTACTGGTTCATTTATTCTTTATGTCCCACTGAATTTCACTATGGACTTTCCAACCATATTAAATAATTCTCCTGTGGGCCTACATTCAATTCAGTGGAGCCACCATGATGCTCTGTCAAAGGAGACTGAAATCAAATCGGGTGGGCTCAAGACATTTTTCCATTAATATGATATCTAATTGTTATGTAGTTCATCAAAAAGCTATTCATTTACTACATTTGCAGCTAATTAGTTACATGCCAACTGTTGGACAAATATATACCATTTTTAAATTAAACACACTTTCACATGGACAGCAACAGTTCCCGTAGAGAGAAATGTTTAAGCAATGATGGCTTGTTACAGCCCATAGGATCTATTAGAGAACAGAATCATCTCCCAGAAGGAGGGCTGGTATTAAGGCACTTAAAACTAGTCTGGACACAACAACACTGCAAAGAGCTTTCTTTGCTGGTAAATGACAGCCTTTCTGGCTCTAATTTCTGTGATCAGTTTACTGTGGTGTAAATCAAAGCTGAATCACAGTAATGTCTTGGCACTCTAATATATTGCCTTAAACCACATGAATGCTGAAATAGGGAGTTCTTGTACATTTGCAGACTGGATTCCTTCTTTCCCAGCCTGTGCTTTTGTTTTGTTTTGGTTTGGTTTTGTTTTTGKTTTTTGTTAAGACAACGTCAGAATCAAAGAACACTTTTCTGTTCTCTTTGTCAGATTTAAATCTCTTTAATCAGCCACCTAGATTATGGAGGTCTGGTAGGTGGCATGGCTTTTTGGAGAGAGCCAAACTGAGGGACCTGCTGCACATATCCTGGTTCCCAGGCTCCTTGCCAGCAGCAGGGTGTGATGTAATAGCCTTTCACGCTGAACAAGTTAACAACCCTGTTTTTGAGTTTACTACATTTTGGCTAAGAAACAGCACGAATAGCCTTGCAGGGGAGTGCTACTGTTTTAACACACAGGTAGCTGCAGAAACAATCTGGTTTCCCTCTCTGTATCTAGGACTGGAAAAGAGTCCCAGCTGTACGTTACATCTCTCCTCTTCCATATGCTGGAGCAGCAAGGACTGTGTAAAATGGATACAGACTGGACTCTTTCAGTCCCTCCTGTGAGCTATATCTGCAGTTTTAACAGGACTTGCTCACACAAGCTTATAGTAAGTCTCAGACTTTCCTCTGAG
The DNA here is from genome assembly GCA_030449065.1 of Oceanodroma leucorhoa. Lineage (NCBI taxonomy): Eukaryota > Metazoa > Chordata > Aves > Procellariiformes > Oceanodroma > Oceanodroma leucorhoa. The sequence goes on along the minus strand of JASVER010000021.1, from coordinate 6,053,731 downwards.
CAGATGAAGCCCCAACCCTGTTTTTCACCAAAAGAGAACTCAAAGGCAACTCCTCAGTTTGGAACTAGCATCTTCTTTCTCTGGCCTGGACTCTTCTCATGCCAGGAAAGGGAACCCATAAAGGCCAGGAAATTATGTACCACAAAAATACTTGTGTTTGCAGGAGACAGGCAATACTGCTATTCTCATAGTGTCTTATGCATCAGTGGAAGAAGAAAGGATTAAATGAAAAGGATACAACCACATTAAGCTCAACATACTACATTCCACTTTAAAATAMGGGCAAAGCGGAAACAGGGCAAACATGTTCGTTACTGAATTTGCAGCCTCTCTACATTCCTTTCATGGTTAGTAATGTCACATTAGAGAAGAGTTATCATTTACCACTTACTGCCTGAAGGTTACACAGTCCAAACAACACAAGGCCAAAGTACAGAGTCATGAAACTGTACTGTGAAAAATCAAATTGCTCCTTCCCCATTTAATGCAGTGCACGGTAACCTTTTGGTATAGCTTTGATCTCTTATCAGCTGAATTTCTCATTATAACCTTCTAACTCAACCTCTAGGAACACCTACACACCCAGAGGAAAGCCTGTAAGAGCTGCTGCAATGGTGCGTCACAGCCTCATCACATCTAGCTTTGGGCACCTAACAGAAGTGCCTCAGTGAGAAATGCAACACCCGGAGTCACTCCCTTTATAATCAGCGCAAAAGGCTGTTCAGCCCACTGAAGATCTGATTCATCCCCTGCAAATGCCTCTGTGGGATATAGAGACAGCTAGAGCTACTATACTCCCAACTTAAGCAGCTCAGATAGGTTTCTAAAGTTAGGTGGGATAAATCCAGACCTTAGTGATTATCACAGACATCCATTTAGCATGAGGTTAATTGCTTAGGTTTGTATACTGTGTTGAGATGATACTCGCTGAAGGAGGATCTCCCTCTGTCAGGAACTGTCTCCCACTTTTTATTCCCCTCGCCAGAATCTAAGGCTTAAAAATCACATCAAAATATACATTGTTATAAGCGCTACTAAAACATGAAAGGTTTTGATTACATCTGCTGGGAAATAAATATTTTTATTCTTTCCTCCATGCCTTCTCTCTTACTGGACAGATTTAACCATTCTGTGCTACAGTCTCAGACATAAAAAAAAAAAAAAAAA